>CM051234.1:640834878-641102480 GCA_027917425.1 Gastrophryne carolinensis
CACTGTACCCACAAGCCAAGGAAACCCAGCCCCTAATGTTATAGCCCCACTGTACCCACAAGCCAAGGAACCCCAGCCCCTAATGTTATAGCCCCACTGTACCCACAAGCCAAGGAACCCCAGCTACTAATGTTATAGCCCCACTGTACCCACAAGCCAAGGAACCCCAGCCCCTAATGTTATAGCCCCACTGTACCCACAAGCCAAGGAACCCCAGACCTTAATGTTATAGCCCCACTGTACACACAAGCCATTGGGGGTTAGGTGCCTTGCTCAAGAGCACTTTAGTCATGTCCCATGGTTGGGAATCAAACCTGCCACCTGCCACCTTCCTGTCACAGGCCTGTTTCCCTACCTCTAGGCCATAACTGCCCCACATGTCCGTCTTGTAGCAGGATGTGAACCTTTAGAGCTAGAGTCCACTCCTTGCAGCCAACTAACCATCTGTTCAGAAGGTTTGCCTTTGACTTCTTCATTTACAGAATAAAGATAGCTGTCACATACATCCATGTGTACAAACTATAACACATAACACAAATTACAGGTATTTCCATAACAATATTATATCCAGCTTTCAATTAGTGTCCAATCTTTACAAGTTTTTATGACCTGGTCCTTTCTGCTGGGCCTTCAAGCCCTCAGTGAAAACACCCACTTCGGCACATTCACATAAGCCTTTAAAGTGGACCAACACCCAGGATTTTCACTATCCTAGCTGTTGGTCCACTTCTGCGGGGCACCCCGCTGTGTGAAACCCCACAGACATCCCCTAAAATCTTACCTTTTAGGCGACGGACAAGCGACGGATAAGCCGCCGCCGCCTCTCGCGCGTCCCTCTTACAGATTCCCGGGCTGATCAGGGGTGGGTGTTGGTCCACTTTAAATTGCCCATTATCCTGCCTATTCTTTGACAACCTTTGCCCAGATTGCTACATACTAACACACCTCTTGCAACCTGCCCTTGAAATTTTGTTTATGATCCTTTGCTGTCCTCCCATGACTTTTATCTTAAATCTGACCCTAGCTGCTGCCAGTCCACCAGTGCCAGGGGATCTGTGCCAGGGGATCGTTGCTTGCTTATGTAAGCTGTGTACCAGTGTGGGCTCCCCAGGATACAGCGAAAGCCACAAACGAGGAAAGTGACACTGACACCAGCGTTTGTATATCAAACCTTTACTGTAATGAGGTATCAAACACACTTCCAAAAACAATTGTGGTAAACAATAAATCTGGTTACATACACTCAGTCTGGGCTGAGAACCCCTGTGCTTCACAGCCAGATGACATTTATTGGATATTAAGAAAAGTTCCTGTAATTTACCTACTAGCGGGTGCACCAGAACGCCCCCACCATACCTGTTAATACCCTGTTATGATTGCGTGGGTGCTCAATGCAGGGTCATTGGCGGTACAGCACAGCAGCTTATAAACTTACAATACAAGAAAAAAAAACAACAACAAAGCAACTTGTCTCTTCCACAACCATGGGGCGATGCGGGTTCCGTTACACAGCTCTCAACAGTCGCCCTGGAAGAAATTCTCTGCTTCTGGAGGATCAGGATACAGGAAAACGATCAGTCCCTCTGTTGCACGTCTGGTCTCCTCAGAACATACACTGGACTCCTTCACACAACCTTTCTCTGTTCTTCTTCACAGCCAAAACTGAATCATATCCTCTTTCTGTTTGCAAGTTTAAGCAGTAGCTTAGCTGCGTGGGGGAAACAGCGACCTCTTGTGGCAAAACAACAAAACAATGGTCTCCATGTAATGACATCTGTTTTACCCTCTTACACGTACCCAGACCCTTAATTCCTGGGTGAAATGACCTGAGGCATTCCATGCCACCTAGTGTGTCCTCCCTTGAAAGCAGGGGGTGAAGACTGGGGTGGCCTTTGGATTCTGGACCACAGGGTTGAGTTTTGGGATCTGGGTTTTAGTCTCCAGTGTCTGCCTGAACCTGGGTCCCCCCTAGTTCAACCCTAAACATGATATAGATTATTATAACTAATTCTAAACAAGGTGAACTTGACAATTATGGGTATGGGTATTTGGGCGTGTTCAGAGGGGGCCAAGCAGTGGCATAACTAAATGTGATGTGGCCCTGCTGCGAACATTATAAGGGGGCGCTTTAATGGCTCATAGAGATAAACTGCTTTATTACCCCGCACCGCTATATAGTGAAGGGTGTGCTGGTCAGATACAGGTCCTTACCCCATATGGTGTAAGGCACAGAATACACAAGAGGGGTGGGGTATTCCAGAACAACCCCAAAAATATACCTGTATCAGAATAGACCGCACCACCAACAATGCTATTAAAAATGACCCTTTATTTGTAATATGGGTAATTTTACAATAATAATTCTAGTCACACTATTAAATTAAAATAGTTTAAAAACACCAGATCCCCTAGGATATAGTAATACGCTCTCAAATAGAAATGGATTAACAAAATGTTCCTCTCACACAGCATAAATTCAGTTGGTGCAATGTACATACAGTGTTTCTTTAAAAATATATATTAAAAATGTGCAAAAAATATGTGCAATACAGTACAAAAAATCACTAATTAAGACTTATGTGCAATATATGTTGCTAAAATATCACAATATAGTGCCGAAAGTGAAATAAAGTGTCAAGTGTCATAAACCATGTTATAGCTCAGCCGGCTGTGCTATGCTGTGCTGATATACATGAATATCAAATGTAAACACTGGATGAGCTGGTGAGAGCTAAGTAATAATGGGATACATCACCGGGTGCATAGAGCTATCCTCTGGAGATCCTAACGAACAGAAGCGCGACACGTTGCGTGATCGCTACAGGATCACTTCCTCAGGCCGTCTCGTTCGTCCTGCTGCCATTGCCCGCCTTTAAGCTGTGCTGGTTGCGTCTCTCCCGGTGACGTGATGCAGGCGCACGTCACCACGCGCCCTGCCCGCTTCCCACGATGGGGGGTGTAGGGGCAACGTGATGACGCACGCACCTCCGTACATCCCTGGAGCGCAGCCACCAGGAAACAGCAGCGAGGGCGCACGCGCGTCCCCAGCGTCCGGCGCGCAGGCGCACTCCCCTGCAGTAGGAGGCGTCCGCGCGCCGGAGCACACGGAGCGTCCCGTTCCCTGGCTGCAGAGCGTCCCGTTCCCTGGCTGCGAGCCCCCGCCGCGCCCCCGCCAGCATTGGATGTCAGATGACAGGACATCAGCTGGAGCTACTCGGGCGGGCAAGGCAGTATACATTGTAATGTTATGTGTTGTTAAAAAGCAAAGTCTGCTTATGGTGACTATGATTGTAAAAATACAAGTTGAATAAAGTGGGCAACATAAGTTCCTTGGTCGCTACCATGAATATATCTTCATGGTATATCTTTATGTATATTAAGCTGTATTCATCTGAGATCATAATAGACATAATAGTATTATATGTCACATAGTCCGGTATTACCACATGGGAGTCCCACTAAAGTGTATTTAAATTCATGTGAGGAGTTCTTGACAATCCTCACATCCATCCACATTCTTTTCAATATAGATTCTTCAAATCGCAGGCACATCACTCAGTAGCACATTGAGGGCTTTACAGTTGATCGTTTCCACCGAAAGCTCTTCATATTCTCAGGTTAGCTTCCCAGTGGCGTCCCTCTTATTGATGGCCTGCGGTTTTTCCTCAGCATGTATTCAGCCTGGGGTTTTCAAATGGCTCCTCTCATGGCTCCTCTCAGTATCTGGATCTAGATGTCCTTCAATTTATCCATAAAACTCTCACATCTGGGGATCCATTGTTTCTCCTTCTTGGTCCCCCTTGTGTAGATTGGGGTGCTTCCATGCATGGACGGGCTGGGGAGATCACACGATGGACTACTTCTCCCTCCTCTCATCCTACACAGAGACGGGCTGGGGAGATCATACAGCAGGGTTCCTTTCCCTCCTCTCATCCCCTATGTAACGAGAAAGGCGAAAAGGTTTTAGGATATCAATATTGGAAATCGTTCAGAAAATATAAAAATAACGTGCTCATGTCAAAAGAATATATACCCCACAGCATGTATTCCGGACCCTAAGGTCCGGGCAGGGTATGAATATTAAGTGAATAAAGAAATCAATAACTGAACAATGGAATACACACAATGACTATTAATACCTTACTGTGCTATACAAACGTGCAACTAACCTAAAAATCATGAATAAAAAATATGTGTTAATCCCGTCCTAAAAAAGTGAAAAATGAAAAGTCCTCGTTTAATCCCACTGGTGCCCTGGGCTGGGCTGGTGGGAGAGGGAGATAGTGTGGGGGCACGAGATGGAACGGTACCACCAGCACATACTTGGTTGGTACCGGTACATCGATGACCTACTCATTCTCTGGCATGGCACAACAACATTAGGCCAAGAATTCATTGAACAACTGAATAAGAACACTCTAAATATCTTTCTGACCCACACTATGTCCCACCACCAGGTTGTCTTTCTGGATTTGGAAATCAACATAGAGAAGGATGGGAGTATCCGCACAAGACTCCATCGAAAGGAAACAGCAACCAACAGTCTACTTCACTTTGACAGTTTCCACCAGAAGAAAGTAAAAACGGGCATCCCATATGGTCAGATGCTTAGGGTCAGGAGAAACTGTTCACATGAGGAGGACTTCAAAAAGGAAGCAAAAGAGATGGAAACCAGGTTCAAGAAACGGGGATACCCAGGCAAGATCATCAGATCTGCTATAAAACGAGCTGCAGATACCCCAAGGGAAGAACTACTACACTACAAAAAAGGTAAACGAAGTAAGGCCCAAGAAATGGGAGAAGTGAGATTTATTAGCGAGTATAATAAGGATTGGAGTAACATCAGGCGCATTCTCACTAAACACTGGGGAGTACTCCAGACAGATCCCCACCTGGCACATTGGGTCAGGAAGGGACCGCTCTTAACAGCTCAACGTTCACCCAGCCTGAGGGATAGACTGTGTAACAGCCATTACAAGAGACCTAATACCTGGCTAGAAAAAGGAAGACCAAAGGGCTCCAGACCTTGTGGCAGATGTAATATCTGCCCCATGGTCACAACCAACGACCATGTTAGGGAGCCACTATCCAATCGGGTGTATCCCATTAGACATTTTTTTGAATTGCAGATCTGAGGGCATTATCTACATGCTCGAATGCGGATGCCCGAAACGTTATATAGGTGAGACCAAGAATGCGGGCAAGGTCCGCATTCAAAAACACCTTTCGAGCATTAAGCTAGCCAGGAGGGATAAGGAGGAGGGCAAGACCCTCACACCTGTGGCCAATCACTTTCTGGAAACACACGACGCCAAAATTGATAGCATACGCATAACCTTCTTGGATAAGATCAGTTTGGGAGGTAGGGGAGGCAATCTAAAGAAAAAACTACAGCAGAGAGAATTGGAATGGATATTCAAATTGGAAACCAGGGCACCAGTGGGATTAAACGAGGACTTTTCATTTTTCCCTTTTTTTAGGACGGGATTAACACATATTTTTTATTCATGATTTTTAGGTTAGTTGCACGTTTGTATAGCACAGTAAGGTATTAATAGTAGTGATGAGCGAGTAGTATTCGACCGAGCCGGTATTCGATCGAATACTACGCTGTTCGTCATACTCGATTTCGATCGAGTACAGCGGCGATGGCGCACTCACAATTCGTTTCCCCTCCCACCTTCCCTGGCGCGTTTTTTACACCAATCACCATGCAGGGGGGGGGGTGGGACAGGTCCTGGGAGGACGCTGGCATCGCGAAAACGGCGTCTACACGCATTGGCTGGAAAAACCATGTGACCTCGAATATACAAAACTCAGCACTTCCTCTTCGTCAGCATTAGCAGCTTGAACTTAGTGAGGGACAGACGCTCACAGCAGGGAAAGACAGGCTGTCGCTGGCAGGGCCCCAGAAGCTCGGAATATCGCTTTTACCACCATCTATACCAGCTACCAGAAGACAAGACAGTCCTTAAGAGCCCTTATTAGGGCTGCTACGCTGAACAGTATATAGCTCATTTTCTATGTAGTCAGGCAGGGCCCCAGAAGCTCAGAATATACCTTTTACCACCATATATACCAGCTACCAGAAGACAAGACAGTCCTTAATAGCCCTTATTAGGGCTGCTACGCTGAACAGTATATAGCTCATTTTCTATTTAGTCAGGCAGGGCCCCAGAAGCTCAGAATATACCTTTTACCACCATATATACCAGCTACCAGAAGACAAGACAGTCCTTAATAGCCCTTATTAGGGCTGCTACGCTGAACAGTATATAGCTCATTTTCTATTTAGTCAGGCAGGGCCCCAGAAGCTCAGAATATACCTTTTACCACCATATATACCAGCTACCAGAAGACAAGACAGTCCTTAATAGCCCTTATTAGGGCTGCTACGCTGAACAGTATATAGCTCATTTTCTATTTAGTCAGGCAGGGCCCCAGAAGCTCAGAATATACCTTTTACCACCATATATACCAGCTACCAGAAGACAAGACAGTCCTTAATAGCCCTTATTAGGGCTGCTACGCTGAACAGTATATAGCTCATTTTCTATTTAGTCAGGCAGGGCCCCAGAAGCTCAGAATATACCTTTTACCACCATATATACCAGCTACCAGAAGACAAGACAGTCCTTAATAGCCCTTATTAGGGCTGCTACGCTGAACAGTATATAGCTCATTTTCTATTTAGTCAGGCAGGGCCCCAGAAGCTCAGAATATACCTTTTACCACCATATATACCAGCTACCAGAAGACAAGACAGTCCTTAAGAGCCCTTATTAGGGCTGCTACACTGAACAGTATATAGCTCATTTTCTATTTAGTCAGGCAGGGCCCCAGAAGCTCAGAATATACCTTTTACCACCATATATACCAGCTACCAGAAGACAAGACAGTCCTTAAGAGCCCTTATTAGGGCTGCTACGCTGAACAGTATATAGCTCATATTCTATGTAGTCAGGCAGGGCCCCAGAAGCTCAGAATATACCTTTTACCACCATATATACCAGCTACCAGAAGACAAGACAGTCCTTAATAGCCCTTATTAGGGCTGCTACGCTGAACAGTATATAGCTCATTTTCTATGTAGTCAGGCAGGGCCCCAGAAGCTCAGAATATACCTTTTACCACCATATATACCAGCTACCAGAAGACAAGACAGTCCTTAAGAGCCCTTATTAGGGCTGCTACGCTGAACAGTATATAGCTCATATTCTATGTAGTCAGGCAGGGCCCCAGAAGCTCAGAATATACCTTTTACCACCATATATACCAGCTACCAGAAGACAAGACAGTCCTTAAGAGCCCTTATTAGGGCTGCTACGCTGAACAGTATATAGCTCATATTCTATGTAGTCAGGCAGGGCCCCAGAAGCTCAGAATATACCTTTTACCACCATATATACCAGCTATCAGAAGACAAGACAGTCCTTAATAGCCCTTATTAGGGCTGCTACGCTGAACAGTATATAGCTCATTTTCTATTTAGTCAGGCAGGGCCCCAGAAGCTCAGAATATACCTTTTACCACCATATATACCAGCTACCAGAAGACAAGACAGTCCTTAATAGCCCTTATTAGGGCTGCTACGCTGAACAGTATATAGCTCATTTTCTATTTAGTCAGGCAGGGCCCCAGAAGCTCAGAATATACCTTTTACCACCATATATACCAGCTACCAGAAGACAAGACAGTCCTTAATAGCCCTTATTAGGGCTGCTACGCTGAACAGTATATAGCTCATTTTCTATTCAGTCAGGCAGGGCCCCAGAAGCTCAGAATATACCTTTTACCACCATATATACCAGCTACCAGAAGACAAGAGAGTCATTAAGAGCCCTTATTAGGGCTACTATGCTGAACAGTATATAGCTCATTCTAGCTATATACACACTGCACACAACGGCTGCTTTAGTGAGGGGTAGCTGCTGCTGCTGGAATAGGGACAGAAAGACTTCAGTGGTGTATTAGCACCTATATACAAAACTATATACACTCTGCTCAAAACGGCTGCTTTAGTGAGGGGTAGCTGCTGATGCTGGAATAGGGACAGAAAGACTTCAGTGGTGTATTAGCACCTATATACAAAACTATATTTTGCACTACTGTTTTGTGTCCTCTGTGCCAACAAAACCTTGTTATATACCCGGTGCGTATAGGCACCATTTCACCTTCTGGCAGTATACGGCTGTATAGCCAGGTGTTTTTCTTAAAAATATTTTTATATTTGGCACTACTGTTTTGTGTCCTCTTTACCAACAAAACCTTGTTATATACCCGGTGCGTATATAGGCACCATTTCACCTTCTGGCAGTATACGGCTGTATAGCCAGGTTTTTTTCTTAAAAATATTTTTATATTTGGCACTACTGTTTTGTGTCCTCTTTACCAACAAAACCTTGTTATATACCCGGTGCGTATATAGGCACCATTTCACCTTCTGGCAGTATACGGCTGTATAGCCAGGTGTTCTTAAAAATATATTTATATTTGGCACTACTGTTTTGTGTCCTCTGTGCCAACAAAACACTGTTTTATACACGGTGCGTATAGGCACCATTTCACCT
This sequence comes from Gastrophryne carolinensis, assembly GCA_027917425.1. NCBI lineage: Eukaryota > Metazoa > Chordata > Amphibia > Anura > Microhylidae > Gastrophryne > Gastrophryne carolinensis. The sequence continues at coordinate 640,843,449 of CM051234.1, forward strand.
TCTGGCAGTATACGGCTGTATAGCCAGGTGTTCTTAAAAATATATTTATATTTGGCACTACTGTTTTGTGTCCTCTGTGCCAACAAAACACTGTTTTATACATGGTGCGTATAGGCACCATTTCACCTTCTGGCAGTATACGGCTGTATAGCCAGGTGTTCTTAAAAATATATTTATATTTGGCACTACTGTTTTGTGTCCTCTGTGCCAACAAAACACTGTTTTATACACGGTGCGTATAGGCACCATTTCACCTTCTGGCAGTATACGGCTGTATAGCCAGGTGTTCTTCTTAAAAATATTTTTATATTTGGCATAACGCGTGGCCAAAAAAGTAAAACGTCTGAAATGCGGAGGGCTAGCGCAAAGGGACGTGGACGAGGACGGGGGCGCGGAAATGCTGGTGGGGGCACAAACCGCGTTGAAGCCAGTGGGGATACAATGCGTGCTGGTGAGGGGCAGCCAGCATTACGCTCATCCAGCTTCCCTGCCTTTATGGGACAGTTATGCGGGGGGCGGGGTACACCTCTGTTAAGGCCTGAGCAGCGTGAACAGGTGGTGCAATGGATGGCCGATAACGCTTCCAGTCACTTGTCCACCACCCAGTCATCCACACAGTCTCACTCTGACCCTCCTTCCTCCCAACCTGGCCAACAGAGTCAGCCCAACCTTGACCCCTCCCAGGACCTCTTTTCGGGTCCTTTTCCAGATGTGCTGCAAGAATCCCAGGAGCTAGCAGAGGAATTTGTTTGTAGTGATGCCCAAACACTTGAGTATCCGCCATCTGCTAGTGATGTGGACCCGGAACCAGCATCTGCTATCATGAGCGATGATGATGAGACGCAGTTGCCATCAAGGGAGGCTGTTGGAATGTCCAGTGGGCAGGAGGAGGAGCAGAGAGAGGAAGTGGAAGAGGAGGTGGTGGACGACGAAATGACCGACCCCACTTGGACAGGGGTGATGTCCAGCGGGGAAAGCAGTGGAGATGCGGTCTGTGCATCACCGAATAAGGCAGCAAGAGGCAGAGGACAGTCCAGAGGCAGAGGACAGTCCAGACAGAGAAGGCAGGCCACAGCCAGCAGGGCCGAAGCTCTTCCCGGCAGCAGGCAGTCGCGCGAAGCTCCCCCATCGAGGCCTCGTACTTCTGTGGTGTGGAGATTTTTTAACGTTTGCGCGGATGACAAACTGAGCGCGGTTTGCGCAATCTGCCACTCAAAACTGAGTAGGGGCTCTGAGAAGAGCAATCTGACCACCTCAGGCATGCGCCGTCACTTGGAATTCAAGCACTGGGCTGAGTGGGAGAGAGCAAACGCAATACAACCTGCGCCCCGTCTTGCTGCCACTGCCTCTTCCCCTTTGTTGTGTGCTGCCACTGCGGTCCAGACCTCCAGCCAGGACACCTCCACATCTGCCTCTGCCTCGGCTACTTTGGGGCCTTCTCCTTCAGCCCCCCCTTCCCCCGCATCTTCGTCTGCACCTTCCATCTCTTCGTCCCATCAACTGTCCATCTCGCAGGCGTTCAACCGCAGGCGGAAGTACGCCTCCAGTCACCCTCAAGCCCAAGCCTTAACCTGCCTCATCTCCAAACTGCTGGCCCTGGAGATGTTGCCGTTTAGGCTTGTGGAGACGCAGGCCTTCCGCGACCTGATGGCGGCTGCCGCACCTCGCTATTCCGTCCCTAGCCGCCACTATTTTTCCCGGTGTGGCGTCCCCGCCCTGCACCAGCACGTGTCGCGTAACATCAGGCGGGCCCTGAGGTACGCAGTCAGCGCAAAGGTCCACTTGACCACCGACTCGTGGACAAGCGCTTGCGGCCAAGGACGCTACATCTCTTTGACGGCACACTGGGTGAATGTTGTGGAAGCGGGGACGGGGTCGCAAACAGGGACGGCCTACATACCACCCCCGCCCAAGATTGCCAGCACGGGTTCTGATAGACCCCCCTCCTCTTCCTCCTCCTCCTCCTCCTCCTCCTCTGCCTTAACATCGCCCTCAGCCCCTAGCTGGAAGCGTTGCAGCACTGGCGCGGGGAGACGTCAGCAGGCGGTGCTTAAGCTCATCAGCTTGGGCGACAGGAAGCACAGCGCCGCAGAGGTGAGGCACGCCATATTGCAGCAGACAGAGATGTGGCTGTCGCCGCTGCAGCTAGGACCAGGCATGGTCATGTGCGATAACGGCCGTAACCTGGTGGCGGCTCTGGAGCTTGCAGAACTCAATCACGTACCATGCCTGGCCCACGTTTTTAATTTGGTAGTACAAAAGTTTCTAAAGACTTACCCCAACCTGGCAGAGCTACTGGTCAAAGTGCGGCGCTTGTGCGCTCACTTTCGGAAGTCAACTGTAGCTGCTGCTAGCTTAAAAAAAATCCAGCAACGCCTCCATTTGCCTCAACATCGGCTGTTGTGCGACCTGCCCACTCGCTGGAATTCCACCTATTGCATGTTGGCCAGGGTGTGTGAGCAGCAGAAAGCATTGATGGAGTACCAGATGATGCATCCACGCGTGCCTCCAACTCAGCTCCCTCAGTTTGCCAACCACGAGTGGCCATGGATGGCAGACATATGCGATGTATTGCGTATCTTTGAGGAGTCCACTAAGAAGGTCAGCAGCGAGGACGCTATAGTGAGCGTAACCATCCCGCTCCTATGCGTCCTTAAAGAATCGCTCATCGCAATAAGGGAGAACGCATTGCACACAGAGGAGACGGGGGTAGGAGGAGACGCAACGCAGGTAGACAGTCAGACCACACTTTTGTCTGCTGCTCGGTGGCAGTTGCAGGAGGAGGAGGATGAGGAGGAGGAGGACAACGTGGAGGTGGCTGTGGAAGAGGATGCTGGCGGCGAGGGTAGCAGTCAGGCTGTGTGCGTCCCATTGGTTCAGCACGGATGGGGCGGAGAGGAGGAGGAAGAGTAGGAAATGGAAAATGATCCTTCTGGTGGGGGCAGTGAGGTCATGCCTACTCAGAGTCTGGCACACATGGCTGACTTCATGCTGGGCTGCTTTTCCCGGGACATACGTGTTGTCCGGATATTGGAGAACAAACTATACTGGGTCTTCGCACTCCTGGACCCCCGGTATAAAGATAACTTCTCCTCTTTTATTCCGGTAGAGGAGAGGACGAATCGATTACTGGAATACCAGAGGGAACTCTTGCAGAACATGATGCAGATTTTCCCACCCAGCATCGCTGGCGGCAGAGAGGAGAGTGTCTCCCAGAGTCTGACAACATCGATCAGGCCCACAGCCACCAGGGGAACACTCTCCAAGGTGTGGGACACGTTCATGTCACCCCCTCGTGCAACTTCCATCACTGCGGGGCCCGCTATCAGCAGGAGGGACAAGTATCGGCGGATGTTGCGGGACTACCTGGCAGACCACACCCCTGTCCTCCCCGATCCCTCGGCGACCTACACTTACTGGGTCTCCAAGTTGGACACGTGGCTGGAACTGTCCCTGTACGCCTTGGAGGTGCTTGCCTGCCCTGCCGCCAGCGTGCTATCAGAAAGGGTGTTCAGCGCAGCCGGGGGCATTATAACCGATAAGCGCAGCCGCCTGTCAACCGACAGTGCCGACAGGCTGACGCTAATCAAAATGAACAGCAAGTGGATTGACCCGGACTTTGCTTGTACAACAGTGGAAAGCAGCCAAGAGTGAAGTGCCATCTGTATGAAGTGCCATTTCCTCCTCCTCCTCCTCCTCCTCCTCCTCCTTAACCGCCGTAGAATTGCTGTATTAATAAAAAAAAATTATGGCTCACCTCTTGGGCTTAATACAATCAATTTTTAAGAGGTCTCAGCTCGTGGGACTCCACACAATTTTTAAGAGGTCTCAGCTCTTGGGACTCCACACAATGTTTGAGAGGTCTCAGCTCTTGGGCCTCCACACAATTTTTAAAAGGTCTCAGCTCTTGGGCCTCCACACAATTTTTAAAAGGTCTCAGCTCTTGGGCCTCCACACAATTTTTAAAAGGTCTCAGCTCTTGGGCCTCCACACAATTTTTAAAAGGTCTCAGCTCTTGGGCCTCCACACAATTTTTAAAAGGTCTCAGCTCTTGGGCCTCCCCTACTGCTGGGGTGACACACTGTAACAAACCTCCTCCTGTAAGCTTCCCCTACTGCTGGGGTGACACACTGTAACAAACCTCCTCCTGTAAGCTTCCCTGACTGCAGGGGTGCCACACTGTAACAAACCTCCTCCTGTAAGCTTCCCCTACTGCTGGGGTGACACACTGTAACAAACCTCCTCCTGTAAGCTTCCCTTACTGCTGGGGTGACACACTGTAACAAACCTCCTCCTGTAAGCTTCCCTGACTGCTGGGGTGACACACTGTAACAAACCTCCTCCTGTAAGCTTCCCCTACTGCTGGGGTGACACACTGTAACAAACCTCCTCCTGTAAGCTTCCCTGACTGCAGGGGTGCCACACTGTAACAAACCTCCTCCTGTAAGCTTCCCTGACTGCTGGGGTGACACACTGTAACAAACCTCCTCCTGTAAGCTTCCCCTACTGCTGGGGTAACACACTGTAACAAACCTCCTCCTGTAAGCTTCCCTGACTGCTGGGGTGACACACTGTAACAAACCTCCTCCTGTAAGCTTCCCCTACTGCTGGGGTAACACACTGTAACAAACCTCCTCCTGTAAGCTTCCCTGACTGCAGGGGTGACACACTGTAACAAACCTCCTCCTGTAAGCTTCCCTGACTGCTGGGGTGCCACACTGTAACAAACCTCCTCCTGTAAGCTTCCCTGACTGCTGGGGTGACACACTGTAACAAACCTCCTCCTGTAAGCTTCCCTTACTGCTGGGGTGACACACTGTAACAAACCTCCTCCTGTAAGCTTCCCTGACTGCAGGGGTGCCACACTGTAACAAACCTTCTCCTGTAAGCTTCCCCTACTGCTGGGGTGACACACTGTAACAAACCTCCTCCTGTAAGCTTCCCTGACTGCAGGGGTGACACACTGTAACAAACCTCCTCCTGTAAGCTTCCCTTACTGCTGGGGTGCCACACTGTAACAAACCTCCTCCTGTAAGCTTCCCTGACTGCTGGGGTGACACACTGTAACAAACCTCCTCCTGTAAGCTTCCCCTACTGCTGGGGTAACACACTGTAACAAACCTCCTCCTGTAAGCTTCCCTGACTGCTGGGGTGACACACTGTAACAAACCTCCTCCTGTAAGCTTCCCTGACTGCAGGGGTGCCACACTGTAACAAACCTCCTCCTGTAAGCTTCCCTTACTGCTGGGGTGACACACTGTAACAAACCTCCTCCTGTAAGCTTCCCTGACTGCAGGGGTGCCACACTGTAACAAACCTCCTCCTGTAAGCTTCCCCTACTGCTGGGGTGACACACTGTAACAAACCTCCTCCTGTAAGCTTCCCTGACTGCAGGGGTGACACACTGTAACAAACCTCCTCCTGTAAGCTTCCCTTACTGCTGGGGTAACACACTGTAACAAACCTCCTCCTGTAAGCTTCCCTGACTGCTGGGGTGAAACACTGTAACAAACCTCCTCCTGTAAGCTTCCCCTACTGCTGGGGTAACACACTGTAACAAACCTCCTCCTTTAAGCTTCCCTTACTGCTGGGGTGACACAATGACACAAGAGGACATGTCTGACCACATCACACACACACACACACACACACACACACACACACACACACACACACACACACACAATGACAATTAGGGGTGGGGTCTATTTATTTTCCCCCTTGCCTATGCCATCTGTGGTTGTCATTAGGCAACGTGATTTTAAGGGGTGCAGAATTTTGTTCTTCTTTTTTGTACAGTTTGGCTTGGGGTCCATGGCAATGTAGAGGAAAGAAGGTTTCCTTGTCTTGTCTCACTTTACGTAGAAGTAATATTGTGTTTGGAGTGTATTGTTGAGAGGCTGTGATAGTGGCGTAATAGTGCGACTTGGGCGCGTTATATGCACCCAGACATGCTTCCCCTGCTGTCCCAGTTGCATTCCAGCAGTGTTGGCATCATTTTCTGATGTTTCAGGGTGGACTTGGTGGTCGAATTGAGATTTCCAAGTGTCGAGCATTTTTTTCCCATAGACTATAATGGGATTCGATATTCGGTCGAGTAGTCGAGTAACGCGGTCTATTCGAATCGAAATTCGAAATTTCGAATATTTCACTACTCGCTCATCTCTAATTAATAGTCATTGTGTGTATTCCATTGTTCACTTATTGATTTCTTTATTCACTTAATAATCATACCCTGCCCAGACCTTAGGGTCCGGAATACATGCTGTGGGGTATATATTCTTTTGACATGAGCACGTTATTTTTATATTTTCTGAACGATTTCCAATATTGATATCCTAAAACCTTTTCGCCTTTCTCGTTACATAGTGGATGAGAGGAGGGAAAGGAACCCTGCTGTATGATCTCCCCAGCCCGTCTCTGTGTAGGATGAGAGGAGGGAGAAGTAGTCCATCGTGTGATCTCCCCAGCCCGTCCATGCATGGAAGCACCCCAATCTACACAAGGGGGACCAAGAAGGAGAAACAATGGATCCCCAGATGTGAGAGTTTTATGGATAAATTGAAGGACATCTAGATCCAGATACTGAGAGGAGCCATGAGAGGAGCCATTTGAAAACCCCAGGCTGAATACATGCTGAGGAAAAACCGCAGGCCATCAATAAGAGGGACGCCACTGGGAAGCTAACCTGAGAATATGAAGAGCTTTCGGTGGAAACGATCAACTGTAAAGCCCTCAATGTGCTACTGAGTGATGTGCCTGCGATTTGAAGAATCTATATTGAAAAGAATGTGGATGGATGTGAGGATTGTCAAGAACTCCTCACATGAATTTAAATACACTTTAGTGGGACTCCCATGTGGTAATACCGGACTATGTGACATATAATACTATTATGTCTATTATGATCTCAGATGAATACAGCTTAATATACATAAAGATATACCATGAAGATATATTCATGGTAGCGACCAAGGAACTTATGTTGCCCACTTTATTCAACTTGTATTTTTACAATCATAGTCACCATAAGCAGACTTTGCTTTTTAACAACACATAACATTACAATGTATACTGCCTTGCCCGCCCGAGTAGCTCCAGCTGATGTCCTGTCATCTGACATCCAATGCTGGCGGGGGTGCGGCGGGGGCTCGCGCGCGCCGCCGTGTGCTCCGGCGCGCGGACGCCTCCTACTGCAGGGGAGTGCGCCTGCGCGCCAGACGCTGGGGACGCGCGTGCGCCCTCGCTGCTGTTTCCTGGTGGCTGCGCTCCAGGGATGTGCGGAGGTGCGTGCGTCATCACGTTGCCCCTACACCCCCCATCGTGGGAAGCGGGTGGGGCACGTGGTGACGTGCGCCTGCGTCACGTCACCGGGAGAGACGCAACCAGCACAGCTTAAAGGCGGGCAATGGCAGCAGGACGAACGAGACGGCCTGAGGAAGTGATCCTGTAGCGATCACGCAACGCGTCGCGCTTCTGTTCGTTAGGATCTCCAGAGGATAGCTCTATGCACCCGGTGATGTATCCCATTATTACTTAGCTCTCACCAGCTCATCCAGTGTTTACATTTGATATTCATGTATATCAGCACAGCATAGCACAGCCGGCTGAGCTATAACATGGTTTATGACACTTGACACTTTATTTCACTTTCGGCACTATATTGTGATATTTTAGCAACATATATTGCACATAAGTCTTAATTAGTGATTTTTTGTACTGTATTGCACATATTTTTTGCACATTTTTAATATATATTTTTAAAGAAACACTGTATGTACATTGCACCAACTGAATTTATGCTGTGTGAGAGGAACATTTTGTTAATCCATTTCTATTTGAGAGCGTATTACTATATCCTAGGGGATCTGGTGTTTTTAAACTCTTTTAATTTAATAGTGTGACTAGAATTATTATTGTAAAATTACCCATATTACAAATAAAGGGTCATTTTTAATAGCATTGTTGGTGGTGCGGTCTATTCTGATACAGGTATATTTTTCGGGTTGTTCTGGAATACCCCACCCCTCTTGTGTATTAATGGCTCATAGAGTGCCCTTTTTCCTGTTATTTTAACTCTGTCAAATACAACTAAACAACTCAAGGCTGAAACAGCCAAGACAAGTTGCGCTTTTTTTTCCATTAAATCATTTCAAGCAAGCACAAATCTGATAAAAAAGGTGGAGACAACAATGATGGGCCCTCCCTGACCCCTGTAGTTATGCCCCTGGGGCCAAGAAATCAGACTATTTAATTTAAAGTGGACCAAAACCCAGGATTTTGACTATCCTGGGTTTTGGTCCTTTCCCCCGGGGCACCCTGATTGGCGGTGCCCCACTGCATGAAACCCCCCAGATTACCTAAGGCAACTCACCTCTTCCCGGTCCTATGGCGCGTCTAAGATCAGCGGCTCCGAGCGCGCTGACGACCGCATCCTCTGCGTCCCGCGCCTGCTATTCAAATATACAAACAGGGTAAGTGAATAGGGCGACTTGGGTGGTTTCACACAGCGGGGCATCCTGATTTTGGACGCCCGCCGTGGCCGGCCCCGAGTGTAAGCGCTCAGCTGCACACTCGGGGCCCATGGCGGCATGCGTCCGAGAGGCCGCCGCAGCCGGGAGTCAGGTTTTTTTTTTCCTCTATTCTTTGATTTCATTGGTGGTTCAGTGGGTGGGGGCGGGGACTCCAGGAAGGAGCCTCGCTGGAGATCGAGCAGGAGGGGAAATCGCCTGCACTGGTGTGTGTGTGTCTATGTGTTTGTGTGTGTGTGTGTGTGTGTGTGTGTGTGTGTGCGTCTTTGTGTTTGTGTGTTTCTATGTGTTTGTTTATGTGTGTCTATGTGTGTGTGCGTGTGTCTGTTTTGCTCCTAACTGGCTGCAATGAGGGATTCCCCTCACTGGCTGCAATAAGGGAAGTCCTTACTGGCTGCAATGAGGGATGCCTTTCACTGGCTGCAATGAGGGATGTCCTAACTGGCTGCAATGAGGGATCCCCCTTACTGGCTGCAATGAGGGATGCCCCTAACTGGCTGCAATGAGGGATGCCCTTAACTGGCTGCAATGAAGGATGCCCCTAACTGGCTGCAATGAAGGATGCCCTTCACTGGCTGCAATGACGGATGCCCTTCACTGGCTGCAATGAGGGATGCCCTTCACTGGCTGCAATGAGGGATGCCCTTCACTGGCTGCAATGAGGGATGCCCATAACTGGCTGAAATGAGGGATGCCCCTAACTGGCTGCAATGAGGGATGCCCCTAACTGGCTGCAATGAGGGATGCCCATAACTGGCTGAAATGAGGGATGCCCTCCACTGGTTGTATTAGAAGGATTCCCGCACTGGTTGTATTGAAGGGGTGTCCCTCTCACCACAGCCCTCGTCTGCAATGTGTTTGAGGCCTTGTCTATATTATTATTATTTATTTAATTCTTAGGTGCCGTTTACCTTTAAGGGTGTGACTGGGGCGTGGTCGTGGGCGTGGCCGGGCGTGGCTTAAATGTGTCCCTCTTTACAGCTTTCAAAAGTTGGGAGGAATGCTTTTGCTCCACTTTAAAGGCAAAATAAATCTGTATCTTGCACCAGATTTTCTGCCCTGGGGCCACCGCCACTTATTCTGGCTCTGATTTCTCCCCTTACCAAAGCATGCCATCTGCTGGGACCAGGACCGGCTCCAGGTTTATGTGGGCCCTTGGGCGGCATGGTCTCAGTGGCCCCCTTTGTGGTGAAGAGTCGCGTCATTTCACATTGGGGCGTCCCAAATCTGGATGTCCTCTAAGGATCATGCTATTTAGACAAAAACTCTAGTTTTGGTCTACTTTGAAGTGCACCAAACCCCTTTAAACCTGACCTCGGAGTCTAAATTAATCTAGATCCTCCTGATTTTGGATGCCCCTGTGTGTGACCCCCCCCCCCCTCCCTTGTTCATTACTTTCCTGGAACTGGTGAATGCACTGTGTCGCCAGTTTTAGTTATGGCCAAATCAGGGGGGATCTTTCACAAACAGGGGCATCCCAAATTGAGATGCCCCTGTAAAGCGCAAATACAAAGAGGGGACACTCTGGTATATCCCATACAAGCGCCCCAAGATCTCTGCACTCACCCTCAATAAGTCAATCTGTGCAAAAATATGTGAAGAATATATAAACGGTATTTTATTAATATTTTGCAATAGAAATAACAATAAACCCCATATGGGCCACACAATTTTAAAAAACATATATACAACACATTAAAAGACTGGGTGGTGGGGGCTCGGACCCGCCAAATGCTGAATAGTAAAGAATAATAGTCTAATTGTCTATTTATAAAGGTATGCCACATATATATGGGAGCATAACCTGCATGCTCATAAATGCCAAGCCAGCGCGCGTCAGCCAAGCCAGTAGATGTGAACTGTGCAGTGCCAGAATGTAGTCAAAAGTGAAAGGGAGTGAATGAAAGATATGTGTGAGTATGTGGAGGGATATGTGCGGGAAGTGATTGGAAGAGGAAGAGTGAGGAAGAGAAGGGGGGAGTGAAATGGCGAGGCGGACGAACACCGGCTGGCAGACCCACAAAAGAGCAATGCAAAAAATCAAAGTTAATCAAAAAACTGAGTACATCACCGTGTTAAAGCATGGATGACCGAGCTGCCCAAAGCACCCAGGTGAAAACCGCCGACGCGCTGCGTGGATTCACCACTTCTCCTGTAAAGCGGACCAAAACTCAGGGGTGGAATTGCTTGCATAGTGGGTATGCCAGCGATCCCAGGTGGGTTCCACACAGTAGGGTATCACAGATTGGGATGCTCCAGGGATAGGAAATCAGCTGGGGTGGGCAACATAAAAGCAGAACAAAACCCGGCAGTCGAGATGCCCTGTTGTGTGGAACCCCGCCATTTGAGAAGATGTGGGCATCAGCTGTGGTGGTGCACTCCCAGTCCACCTCTGGTCAAGTGCCATCGCACAGCCCGAAGGCTGGCCCTGTCAGTGGGCCCCCCTGGATGGTGGGGCCCCTGGCAGCTGCCCCACTTTGCCAGGTGCTGACGCCGGCCCTGGCTGGGACCCATTACAATATAGAATCGGTTGTTCTACTATTGGTGTCCTTGTTAATGCCAGCAACTGTAGAAAATTAGTTGGCTCAACCCTCAACACATCCCTCAAAACAGTGGTATACACAGCCCATGAGGGGCCCCCGTCACAGGCCCCCATCACCACTCCCGACCTCCTGGCAAACAGCATGTGCACGCCAGTTACGTACATAGCAGCACACACATGGCAGCGTGAAAGGTGTGCGGAGCGTTACACGGAGGCAGCTAAAATGACAGCCAGAAGGACGAGAACATAGGATGAGCTTTAGAGTTCCGATATAGGACATTGATAAATGCCCTGCAATTAGTTAAAGTGATTCCAAGTAAGCTTTGAATAACGTCCTCCTCAGTGACCAATATTTTAGAAAAATAAGACAATTATTGACTGCCAAACTCCAGTGAATTTTTGATAACTTGCAATTCATGGGCAATAAAGAAAATTAATTAGTTTCATTCATTTTATTCAGACAAAATGTATCTTCTGTCATTGGGTTTAATTAGACAGGCTTGAATTGGCCAACAGGAGAACAAGGTGAACCCTTGAACTTGAGGGGGGGTGGGGGTTTCTGCTTTGGGCTACCCATTCTGAAAGGGGTCACTGTCCTGAGCACCCAGGTTCACATAGCGGCTCTAAGCAGCAACATGGTCAGATGTGTGTTCATTGTGACACCTTGTACAGCCCAGCGCTCACCTAAAGTCAGTTCTACTAGTGGGCCCAAAACCCCACATTCTAACAGTGAATAATCTCCTTACTACTGTATATTTTAATGAAGATGATAGCCTTTTTTTTATTGGCTCCCTGAGAAAAAAAAAACAAGTGAAATCCAAAGCCAGGAATTGGCCATATAGTAAATGTCCTCAACACATTATCGCCCATTTGGCATTGTATGTTCGGGTTGGTAAATGCCCGTGAAGAAAGTCTGTGACGTGGGCTCATGAGTTACAAAGCGTCATATCTGGAAACCTGTGTGCAAAATGAGGGGATCGGTGTGGCGATGGTATTACATTTCAGTCACAAATCTGCACTGATAGCATATAAAAAACTTACAAGACTGTATAGGGGCTTGACTTTCATTGATGGGAGCAAGGAGAATAATACAACACTAAAGAGTCCTCATTTTTGTTTTTTTTACTGCCATCATAGATACGGATGCGGCATTCTTCATTGTAAACTCAAAATCAAAGAGCACACACTCACACATCATACAAAGTGAGTCAGCTGTGAGCTGTTTGTATTTTAATAGCAGGATCGTGGTTGCTATACAATGTATCACATCACGTATACATCTTGTTCCATTTATAGCCTGGCTGTTACAATGTGCTACAAAGCAGGGAGCTAGAAATGGGTCATATAGTAAATGCCTTCAGACATTATTACCTGTGTTACAGTGAATACTTAGGGTGGTAGCTGCCACTGACAGAAGCCTCTGAAGTGGACCCATGCCTATGAAAGGGCCACACCTGGAAACCTGTGTCCAAAATTAGGGGCTCAGAGTGTGGCCATGGCATTACATTTAAACTGGACCTTCACCATGATTTATTGAAAAGCCCAAACTCTTATAAAACGATTCCCCAGCATCTAAAATTAATATATTTTAAGTTTTTTAGTCACTTACTCATTATTCTTTCCCCCACTGGGCTGCAACTCTGTTCAGGACTTTAGGATACGGGCGCCGCCATCTTGACTCAGAAGCATCACACTTACTGAGGAGAGGAGAGTGGGATAAAGTACAGGGGGGCGGGTTATAGCTGTGCTTTGCTCAGACAGAGCAGAGCTGGAGTCAGGGAAAGCACAGCAATCCCAGAATGCAGAGCAGCACAGTCAGAAGGCACTTCCTGTTTGCAGGCGGCCTGATGTTCCATGAGCCGCCGTCTTGGATGTTTAAAGGCTCATAACAGGCAGTAGATGCAGGTAGGATGATTTTTAATGTGAGCAATCTGTATGTACAGGGTGTGGGAAACATATAAGATAGGCTCTTATTCATGGTGAAGGTCCGGATTAATGTGGACAATCTGTATGTACAGGGTGTGGGAAACATAAGAAAGACTCTCATTCAGGGTGAAGGTCCACTTTAATAGCTGACTTGTGGCTGCTATACAATGTATTACAGCAGCTGCAGCTTTTGTTACAGTTGTAACACTCATTCATAGCCTAGCTATTACAATGTGTTACACAGCAGGAAGCAGGCAGGCTTTTACAAAATCACAGAAAACACACTCTAACATCACAAAAAGTGAGTAATCTATGAGCTGTTTACATTTTAATAGTGGGCTCATGCTATCACAGCAAGAGAAGACCGTGTTCCAACTGTAACAATCATCCATAGCCTGGTTGTTACAATGTGCTACAAAGCAGAGAACTGGAATCTAGTTATATAGAAAATGTCCTCGTCTTATTTCCTGTGTTACAGCAAACCTTCAGGGTGGTAGCTTCCCCTGAAAAAAGCATGTAAAGGGGGATGATGGAGCAGCCAGGCTCATGGCTGTTTTACCATGTATTAAGGGTTTTTCTAGGGGAGGGCAAACAGGGCAATCACCCTGGGTACCAAGGCAATTGGGGGCACCTTTATCCCAGCCACCGTGTTCGCTGCAGTAGAGTCAGGGCCCCTGTTAGGCAATAGGAAAGGTCCCTCATTCCCCCATATTGGCTCAGTCATGGGAGGAGGCACTGCCTGCTGCTAAGAAAGAGCCACAACAAGGCACATACCTTTATGGTGCAGCAGCAGAATCATAGAAGGGATGAGGAGGGGGCAACATTTTTTTACTTCCCACACCGATCAATATTTTGCCTTGAAACCGCCCTGTAATGTATCACAGCAGGTGCAGAATTTGTTACAATTATAACAATCATCCATAGCCTGGCTGTTACAATGTGTTACACAGAAGGAAGCTGACTGGCTTTAACAATGTCCAGCCATATGCTGGACCCACCTAACACCCATCTAACTTACTAATGTTGAACCCAAACGAAATGTAGTGATTGTAATCCATTATTCCAGGCAGATCTCACTATCACCTGTGTGTTCTTCATGCTTCCCTCTCTAAACTAAGATTCAGATGGTGCCGTAGCCACTAGTAGTAAACAACCTCAATGGCATGATTAAGACCCAATGACTTCCTGTGCCAAACATATCTTCGGATTTGTGTTACTTGAACTTCCTGGGGCTACAAATTCCAAGTAAAAACAAGATACAAAAAGGGAGACAGAGATAAGGGAACCGATTTGTCCCAATTGGAATTTGCTCCAAATTTCCGGGAAAAATCTATTTGCCACAAACCTGAAATTCTTGGGATATTTTGGAATATGCGTCCATTAAATATTTCCTTGAATAGTCAGTGCTGTATTGTCCAGCGCAGGTATCCCATGATGCTCCCTGTTCTGCATATAAAGCACTTACCCCAGAATATAAGGTCCCAGAGGGCAGTCACAATGGTGGCCGCACACCTTCATCTAGTCCATATACTGTGGCAATACCATTGAGAGGAAAACTGGCCAATTGGGATGAAGGGACACAGCAAGGACCCCCCCACCATTCGGCACAGACAATCACATGTGAGAACGCCTCCCACCCATCACTTAATCATAGTACTGATGGACTAATGATACCAGCTTGTCTACTGACGGAGTACAGCCACAATGGGACTGGGGCAGACACATCCCAATTGGCCGGTTTTCCACATCCTTTATGGATAATAAGACAACAGTGTACGGACCGGAAGACAGCATGAGACCACAGGCGAGCCTTTCTCCTGGGACCTTATATTCTGGGGTAAGTGCTCTATGCTCAGTCAAAAGGCTGTGGTGGAAATCTCTCCCCACTTCCTGTAGAGGTGTCCTGATATCAGACAAGCATCAGTTTTATTTGATTCATTTTGGGTATTTTATATTAATTCAGCTGCATGTCTTAAATGTACGAGATAATTAACTCTGTATTCCCCCGCAGTAATTGAACAGTAATTGGCGCTTTTAGTGCCTCTGGCTGCTCGGAGTGTCGTGGAGGCGCTGACAGCCTGGAAGATCTCCCGCCCTGAATCATCAAAGTGCCGCGTATGAGATCAATCAGAAGCAAGGCAAGAGCTAAGCACCAGGAGGAACACATGTGACCCCCTAGTGACTGCTGGTTTGGGTGCAGCTACCACTGACCAAGCACTTGGTCTCTATGGGGCTCAGAAGCACGGAAGGGCCTTTACTTCCCTTTGGTTAAAAGGGGGTGCAGCACCCTCTGTTTTCTTTTCCTTAATACCTGGGCCTTCAGCTGTGGTAGGACAAAGAACCACGCCCACACCTTGGGGTCATTAACAGGGATTTATTTTTGGAACAAAGGGGGTAGGAAGGTAAAAGTGCAGGGAGGAAAGGGTTAACTGAGTCCACTGGGGTCTTCTCCTCTGGGTCTGGGAAAGGAGAAGGGATGTAGGTGCTTGTCAAGGGTAAAAGAAGAGATTCAGTTACTAAAGGAAACTGAATATGTTTCTCTTCCTAAGGACATCCCTAAAAATACATTAAACAAAGTTCACTTACCAGGTAGGTCCAGTGGACCTCTACACCGCGGACATGGGTGCTCCAGGCAGCAGGATGAGTCTGGGTCTCACTGAGGGGGGGGGGGGGGGGGGGGGGCGTGCCATCTCCAGGCTTCCCTGGCGCATCCAGCACTACTTTATAGGGGTAAATGGGAAGGGTTAGTAAAGGAGGCCACTGATGGTTCCCTAGGCCTAGAAGCGGAGGGCGAGAATGTAGCTTACCTTGGCTGGGGATGTGCCTCCTTGGCCCTTAACCTGGCAGCTGGTTCAGGATGGGTCTTGGGGAGGTGGTTGGTTGTCCCATGGTGCCCCGTGGATGCCGTGGGGACCTCTTGCTTGGATTGGCCCCTCTGGCCGCATGAAGCTGAGGGTGCATCAGGATGACTGGTGGGGTTGAGCTGCATCTGGCTAGACCGCTGGACAGCCGGGCCCTGGCCTTGGAACCCCAGCTCTCTCAGGTTTGGAATTCCGCTCCGGGTTGTGGTGTCCTCTATAGGAAGTGGGTAGCCTTGCTTAGTGGGACGCACTCCGGGGGGCAACTTCCTACCCTCTCTGCTGCTGTCCTCCATTGGGATGGCGGATGAGAGGGCAGTGGGAGGAGTCACCTTATAATGAGATATTAGTGGGCAGAGTTGTCTTATAATAGGTAGATAGGGGCAGTAGCCCCGGAGAGAATAACCGGAGAGAAGGGGGTGAGATCCCCATTAATAAGAGACTAGAAGGGGTGGAGTTAGACCCTTAGCGAGATATAGTGGGTGGAGTCTCCCTATATACCAGGGGTATAGTGGGTGGAGTTCATGGGAGGTCACAAGGTGGGTCATCCTAATAAAGCTCAAATCTGGGAGTGGTGAGAACAGAAATCACAACACAGGAGGATCTCCTACTGCTTCAGAGTGCAAGAGTTTCGGGATGCCTGGAGAGGACCTAGTCTGGAGAGAGAGACCCCAGGGGGGTGCCTTTGGCATGAAACTAAAAGAGAAGGCACCACCGGCTGTGAGTGTGCGAGGCGGAGAGACGAGCCTGACCTCTCATAAGGTGCATTAATGCTAAATAGTAATGTTGAGTGGAGCCAAACTGCAAATTTCGGGTTCCAGTTCAGCGCCCCGCACGAACACGGAAAAGATGGTTGATGGGCCGCTGAGCAGCCATCAACCAGCTTCAATTAAAGGGTGCAGCAGCAGGAAGCTGCTGAACAACTTACCTGAGCCCTGATCTGGTCCCTGGTCACGGTCGGCGTTCCTGTTAAATGGTCTACAGCCGGAGCCACAGAAAGCTGGCCGCTGCTCCCAAGAGTGAGGACAGTGCAGTGTTGGCATTCAGAGTGTCCTCACTTATGAAGGCGGTGGCCAATTTACTGTGATCCCGGCCATAGAGCTTTTGAAAGGAATACTACTGCTGACCAGGGGTCGGTTCGGGGCTGAGGTAAGTTGTACAGCAGCACTTCCTGCTGGACACTCTGCGCCTGCCCCTTGCCACACACACCCGCCATCTCAAATATTTTGTTAATCCCCGATTCTGCCTCTGGGGGCCCCTTGACAAGCGCCCCAGCAGCCTAGGTCAATAAAGGGTAAGGGGTGGCAGAGGGGCCCCCAGAGGAAGAATTGCCCCCAAAGTTATGTTTCCCATCGACCAGGTTCGGGTTCCGGTCCCCGAACCCCAACATTTATTCAAAGTTCGGCTGATCTTGCCAGACCCAAACCTTGGGGGCGTTCACTCAACACTACTGAACTGTTAACGGGGAACCAGTTGTTGGTGGTGGAGAACATTAATATCCAGTTATCCAAAGGGGCATCAGAGACCTCAGAGGGTGTTTGGGAACCCAGAGGGAAAGTTAACTGATATTGAGAGGTTATAGGAGATGTTACAGGACCTGCAGGATGCTGCTGAACAGTTGATGGGCAACCAAGTACCCAATGGGGTAGGTCATTGCTATCATTGATATCCAAGACCTCAGAGGGGTGGACATTGATGGTTCAGGGTCCCACAGGAAAAAGTCAATATTAGAGACCTTAGAGTGGTGGATAGTTAATGTTATAGGACCTGTATTGCTGAACAGTTAATGAGGATCCAATGGTGGTGTTGGGGGCCTTTATATCCAGGTACCCAAGGGGACACATCATTGATAGGCAAGGTCTCAGATTGGTGGAAAGTTGATGGTTGGGGGGGACCGACAGGAAAGGGCAGTTGGTATTAGAGGCATGTACTGATGAACTGTTGATAGGGAACAAGATTAAGGTGGCGCTAAGCATTATTACCATTACCATTATTATTATTATTACCCAGGTACCCCAAGGGGCTAGATCATTGACATCAACACAGAGGGATGGAGAGTTGATGGTTTGAACCTAGAGTGAAAGTTGATTTTAGGGACCCTTAGAGTGGTGGACAGGTGATGTTACAGGACCTGTATTGCTGAACAGTTGATCAGGATCCAATGGTGGTATATATATATATATATATCCAGGTGCCCAAAGGGCCATATCATTATTATCCAAGATCTCAGAGTGGTGGAGAGTTGATAGTTGGGGGGCCCGACGGGAAAGGTCGGTTGGTATTAGAGACATGTACTGATGAACTGTTGATGGGGAACAAGATTAAGGTGGTGCCGAATTTTATTATCCAGGTCCCCCAAGGGGCCAGATCATTGACAACCAACCACCTCCCCTCAACCCATCCCGGACCAGCGCCGCTGGGATAAGGGCCAAGGAGGCACAACCCTAGCCAAGTTAAGCTTCATTCTCACTCTACCCTTCTAGGCCTAGGGAACCCTCTGTGGCTTCCTTTACAAACCCTTCTCATTCTCCCCTATAGAGAAGCAGTTGGTATTAGAGACATGTGCTGATGAACTGTTGATGGAGAACAAGATTAAGGTGGTGCCGAGCATTATTATCCAGGTACCCCAAGAGGCCAGATCATTGACATCAACTCAGAAGGGTGGAGAGTTGATGGTTTGAACCTAGAGTGAAAGTTGATATTAGAGACCTCAGAGGGATGGATAGGTGATGTTACAGAACTTATACTGCTAAACAGTTGATGGGAAACCAAGTGGTGGTGGAGAGCATTAATATCCAGGTACCCAATGGGGCAGATCATTGATATCACTGATATCCAAGACCTCAGATGGTGGACAGTGATGGTTGGGGGACCCACAGGAAAAGTCAATATTAGAGACCGATGGATAATTAATGTTACAGGACCTGTATTGCTAAACAGTTGATGAGGATCCAATGGTGGTGTTGGGGGGCCTTTATATCCAGGTACCCAAAGGACCATATCATTAACATCCAAGATCTCAGAGTGGTGGAGAGTTGATGGTTGGGGGGGGGGGGGGGGGCGACAGGAAATGTAAGTTGGTATTAGAGACATGTACTGATGAACTGTTAATGGGGAACAAGATTAAGGTGGTGCTGAGAATTACCCCAAGGGGCCACATCATTGACAACCAACCACCTCCCCCCAACCCACCCCGAACCAGCGCCGCCGGGATAAGGGCCTAGGAGGCACAACCCTAGCCAAGGTATCCTAGCCAGGATAGCCATGATATGGCTTCCTTTACTAACCCTTCTCACCCCCCCCCCCCCCCCTATAGAGAAGCAATTGGTATTAGAGACATGTACTGATGAACTGTTGATGGAGAACAAGATTAAGGTGGTGCCGAGCATTACCCCAAGGGGCCAGATCATTGACATCAACTCAGAGGAGTGGAGAGTCGATGGTTTGAACCTAGAGTGAAAGTTGATATTAGAGACCTCAGAGGGGTGGAGAGTTGATGGTTTGAACCTAGAGTGAAAGTTGATATTAGAGACCTCAGAAGGGTGGAGAGTTGATGGTTTGAACCTAGAGTGAAAGTTGATATTAGAGACCTCAGAGGGGTGGAGAGTTGATGGTTTGAACCTAGAGTGAAAGTTGATATTAGAGACCTCAGAGGGGTGGAGAGTTGATGGTTTGAACCTAGAGTGAAAGTTGATATTAGAGACCTCAGAGGGGTGGAGAGTTGATGGTTTGAACCTAGAGTGAAAGTTGATATTAGAGACCTCAGAGGGGTGGAGAGTTGATGGTTTGAACCTAGAGTGAAAGTTGATATTAGAGACCTCAGAGGGGTGGAGAGTTGATGGTTTGAACCTAGAGTGAAAGTTGATATTAGAGACCTCAGAGGGGTGGAGAGTTGATGGTTTGAACCTAGAGTGAAAGTTGATATTAGAGACCTCAGAGGGGTGGAGAGTTGATGGTTTGAACCTAGAGTGAAAGTTGATTTTAGGGACCTCAGAGGGGTGGATAGGTCATGTCACATGACCTATACTACTGAACAGCTGATGGGTACCCAAGTGGTGGTGGAAGGCAGTATAATCTAGGTATCCAAAGGATGTCAGAGACCTTGAAGTCCAGCCAATCCCAGTAAGGAATAGAGTGCCTATTGGAGGAGTCAGCTTTTAAGGAGAACTCTGGCCATGCAGAATGGCTGCAGATGATTGGTCGCTGCATAACTTTTTGGGCTTCAGTTCCCCCCTTTGATGTCTGAGGAACATGGGGCCTCATCAGCACCACAAGGGATAACATTTTCCAGCCTTGACGGTGTAAGAAAGTGATTGTAGCCGCATAGCAGCCTCTGGAGAGCGGATCTCCTGGGAAACAGGTCAGGCTCGGCGCTCGCCCTTTTATTTCACAGAGAGATTTCTCTTCCGCATCGCCGCTTTCCCGACAAATGAGCCCCGCGGATGCGGTGGCATTTAAGCTTTGGTTTATGAGAAAGTTCTGGAAGGGGAGCGTCTCGCTCTCTCTTTATAGGCAATTAGACGGGGCTGCCGGGCTGGGATTAGGAAATATCTGAGGACTAATTAGCAGCCGGTCCCAATCAACTGTCACCGCCGCGATAAAAAAGCCGCGCCGGAGGTGACCGCTACTCCCCCGCGCGCACGGGCGCCTGACAGGACTGCAGAAACCCAGAGGGGACTGACAAATGTGGGTTTAAAGGGGAACTCAGTCAAACACATTCTGTCATGCTTACTTTTAAAGCGGACCAACAGCCCGGCGCAGCTGGAAAAGAAAGGTAGCGGCCATTTTGGAGCTTCCTCTCCCAGCATCTCAGCCATGCTGCTGTCTGGATTCAACGGACATAACTGACAATGCGCAGTAACAGGCACTTCCTGTTTGCAGGTGGCCTGCACATCCATGAATCGCCATTTTGGTTTTACTTCACCACAGCAGTTAGAAAAAGGTAAGTGAATTTCTATGTGCAGCAATCTAAATTGCCCCGAGGAGGGATGTTTATGAGCAATGTGTGTTGGGTTGGTCTGGTTCAAAGCGGACCAAAACCCACAGTTTTAACTAGCATCCCCTAAATTATTCCCCTCCGTGAACAGTGAACGTTGCCTATTTTTACTGCTCTTGCGTCATTCTTATCCCAGATAATGGCGCCTGTTTTAGCTGTAAAGCTCCGCCTCCTCCCATTCATTGCCACTGCTGTGTGTGGCAATGATGTCATTGATGTCATGATGTCATTGCCGCACCTATGCAATGGCTGATCGCCTGCCATCTTACTGAGAGGGACACCAAAAAAGAACAGTGATAAGTGAAAATATCCATTTCTACTTATACATCCTAAAAAGGGAAAATAATCAGGGGCATTGGCCAAATGCATTGCACAAGTTCAGTGGGTTTTGGTCTGCTTTAAGTCATTTTTGACTGTTGGTCCGCTTTAAAGCCCAGCAGCAAATGTGTTTTCTCCCCTCATGTTGTATGGAATTAGGACAGATTAAGGGGAGGTACTGCATACTTCCCAACTTCTTAGGGTGGGAAAGAGGGACAATTGTTAAATTAAGCCACACCCCTTCATTGAGGGATGGATGAAGCCACGCCCCTCATTGAGGGATGGATGAAGCCACACCCCCTCATTGAGGGATGGATAGGAGATAGGATGTAGCAATTACAGCAATAGAAACACTTTGAATAGACAAATGAATCATTTATTGCTGCAGATCTGCATATTACACCTCAAAGAGGGACAAAGGAGAACAGGATTGGCCTTATACATATTCCCCTGGATTGCCAGAGACTGGATATACATACCTACCAACTTTTCAGGGGCCAAAAGAGGGACATTTGTTAAATTAAGCCACGCCCCCTCATTGAGGGATGGGTGAGGCCACACCCCCCATTGAGTGATGGCTGAAACCACGCCCCCCTCATTGAGGGATGGATGAAGCCACACCCCCTAATTGATTGATGGATAGGAGATAGTTTGTAACAGTTACAACAATAGAAACACTCTGAACAGGCAAATGAATCATTTATTGCTGCAGATCTGCATGTTACACCTCAAAGAGGGACAGAGGAGAACAATAAGGGACAGGGGGAAATGGACTCAAAAGAGGGACAGTCCCTCCAAATCAGGGACACTTATAAGGTACAATAGCATTTGTCATCTGTGAGTCCTCATACTTCCTTGTTGGTCAGTAATATAATAGTAACTATAGTAATTAGTAGTAATTATACTCTTAAGCATTACTATTAGTAAGTATAGTAATTAATAGTAATA
The DNA here is from genome assembly GCA_027917425.1 of Gastrophryne carolinensis. Taxonomy (NCBI): domain Eukaryota; kingdom Metazoa; phylum Chordata; class Amphibia; order Anura; family Microhylidae; genus Gastrophryne; species Gastrophryne carolinensis. The sequence continues at coordinate 640,865,568 of CM051234.1, forward strand.
TAATAGTAACCAGTAGAAATAACAGTAATATAACAGTATTGTCATTTGTGAGTCCTCATACTTCCTCGTTGGTCACCTAAGTGGGGTAAGTGTCTTGTCAGTCCTCAGAGTAATCTCTAATAGTTGAAGGCAGTAATAACAGCATATATCCATACCTCCCAAGTGTCCCTGATTTGGAGGGACTGTCCCTCTTTTGAGTCCATGTCCCTCCTGTCTCTCATTGTTCTCATTTGTCCCTCTTTGAGGTGTAACATGCAGATCTGCAGCAATAAATGATTAATTTGCCTATTCAAAGTGTTTCTATTGTTGTAACTGTTACATCCTATCTCCTATCCATCCATGAGGGGGCGTGACTTCATCCATCCCTCAATGAGGGGGCGTGGCCTAATTTAACAAATGTCCGTCTTTGTATATCCAGTCTCTGGCAATTCAGGCGAATATGTATAAAGTAAATCCCTGGTAGTCCAGATGAATATATATATAAAGCAAATCCCTGGCAATCCAGGGGAATATCTACATTCCTCTTGATAAAAGCACATCCGCCGAAACGTCGAGTGCGTTTTTGGTGTTATCCGCTGTGTCCCAGCCTGTAAGCTTTGTACTCTTATATCATCTTAAGAACTATCCTACTTTTACTACTTTGCAATTGCTATTAGGTGTTGGGATGGTGACAAGCATGATAAGAACCTATGGACTTTCCTAAATCTCCTTATGCTTGTATGAATTATGCATCTGCATTGTTATATATCCTTGATGTCTTCACATGTGCATTGTAACTTAGGCCCTTATTCATGAAGGGATAGCGTCAGGTAGCGCCTTGTAAATGACAGGTAGCGACAGGTGAACGCCGGACACGGCAGCAATTGCACATTTATCAAGCATAATCTGTTGAGCGTCTGGGATAACGCCATGTAGCGTCCGCTTTGTTACTGGTGGATACATGTTGGAAAACAGACTTTAAACACACCGCCTCCTGCGCTCTGGGCTTCAGAGAAGCATTTTTAGCGCCGGAGTTTTGTGAGGGTGTTTTTTTAATGCTCTATTTGGAGTGGACGTGGAAAACCACACCTCCCTCCCTATGTGGAGCACCAAAAATATACATATGCCATATCTTCAAAGATCATTTACATTTTATTTATACATAATTAATCATAAACACATAAAGACATATATACAACACAAGACATTTAAAAACAAGGCAAGTCTCCCCACATATGATCTCCAATAAGTACAACCACCATAATATGGTAAATTTGATGTAATAAAAATCTGTATGCTGTGTACCCGCTGTTATAAATTAGTTGTTTTTTTAATGAATATGTTGTGAGTCAAGATTGAAAAGCAAAAAGACCGCACCAACCAATTAATTAAAATACCAAGGCCCTTATTTATGAAGGAATAGCGACAGGTAGCGACTGGTGAGCGGCCGGTAATGACGGGCCCCGCCACGAGAACGCCGGCTCCCCACCACAATCACACATTTATCAAGCCGATCCTGCTTAGCGACTGAGATAGCGCCATATAGCGACTCATTCATCATTATTCCAGCCTCAGCCCACAGCGCCAGCGTCCGACCTTGAACAGCGACAGGTATGACCTCTCGCTACCTGGCGCTCTCCAATGCATTTCAATGGAACAATCTTTAAATATTTATAATTAATTGTTATTAATTGTTTATTTATTTTTTTTTTTTTAAATGTGAAAAATTCTGTGACCACTTCTGTCATTTTAGATTTTAGATTTTTTAAGGTTAAAAAAAAAAAAAAAAAATTGTACAGAATTGATATTACAGGTCTGATATTAATGTATTCATATTACCAAATTATTTAAAAAGCTTTTTTTTTTGGTTTCCAAAAATATGGTTGTTTGGGGGTTAAAAAACGACTTTTAACCCATCGCCGCCAGCGCTCTGGGGTTTAAACAAGCATTTTACAGCGCGAGAATTTTTTGAGCGTGATTTTTTAATGAATATGGTGGGAGCCGGTCGGTAGGGCCAGTCGCTATCATGCGCTCCCATACAGCGCGGAACCTGTCAAATAGCGACTCTTCACCCAATATTCAACATTACGGCAAACCGACTGAGTCGCTATCAACTACCGAACAACGGCCAAGCACAGCGACTACTAGTGGGCGCTCTGAAAATGCCGCTACAGTCGCTCAACTGTCGCTACCTAATGAATCGGCCTCCTAGTGTGCAACACTATGGGAGTTAGTACAGACAAAGGCCCTTATTTATCAAGGTATAGCGCCAGGTAGTGTCTCACTAGCGCCAGGTAGCGCCAGCTATCGGCGGCTACCGACTCCAGAACGCCAGGCGGCGGACACAATCACGCATTTATCACGCTAAATGAGGCTAGAGCGTCAGCTAGCGGGGGTTTAATATTGTAGCGGACTGCAACGAACAGCGCCGCTGCTAATCCCATCACAGCGCCAGGTATGACCTCTCGCTACCTGGCGCTCTCCAATGCATTTCAATGGAACAATCTTTAAATATTCATATTTAATTGATATTAATGTTTTTTTTTTTTTTTTTTTTTTTAAATGTCAAAAATTCTGTGACCACTTCGGCAATAAAAAATTGTGCAGAATTGATATTACAGGTCTGATATTAATGTATTCATATTACAAAATGTTTAGAAAAACTTGTTTAATTTTTAAATGAAAAAATATGGATGTTTGGGGGTTAAAAACTACTTTTAACACATCGCCGCCAGCGCTCTGGGGTTTAAACATGCATTTCACAGCGCGAGAATTTTTTGAGCCTGATTTGTTAATGAATATGGTGGGAGCCGGTCGCTCTGACCAGTCGCTATCATGCGCTCCCATACAGCGCGGAACCTGTCAAACAGCAACTCCTAACCCCGTATTCAACATTACCGCACACCGACTGAGTCGCTGTCAACAACCGAACAACGGCCAAGCACAGCGAATACTAGCGGGCGCTGTGAAAATCACGCTACTGGCGCTCATCTGTCGCTACCTGGCGCTATTACTGAATCGGCCTCAAAGTCTGTCAACAATGTATAGAGAGCGGGTATCCCACAAACCCCAAAGTAACCCACAAAATAGTGGCACCACTAACAAGTATCAAGGATTATATAAAGCTTTATTATTACATATATTTACACTTCAGTGATTTAAGACAATTTAAAACCTATTAAAAAACATATAACACATTAACACATTAAACAGAGGGGGGAGGGACATGGCAACGCTGCTCTCATATGTAAACCATTCTGACACTATATTAATAAGTTCTAACTATGCCTGAGGTCTATAATTATTCATTTTACAGTGCCCTTTATAATAAATAACATACAAAAGTAAAGTGCTAATGCATCACACTAACAAGATTAACCCAAACCCTGTATACTAACTAAGCCCTAACTGGGTGTCAACTAACCTATAAAAATACCAAGTGCAAATGTGCAATACTCTAAAGTGAAACGTTCATGAATTTCAATGAGGACCAACCAGGCAGAGATTGATCAAACAACAGGTATAAACACCAAAATCATCTCACATGTCCAGAGCAGGCTCACAACACAGTCCCCCCACGCTCACACCTCACCGCCGACGCGTTCCGTGACTCTTTAATTGTCCGTGTTCTCTTTAATGTGTTAATTTTTTTTTAATAGGTTTTAAATTGTCTTAGCTGCTCCTTTTTTCTTTTTTTTTTTATTTTTTACAAACGATCAGCAGTCAATTTGCTCCACATCATCGGGGTATTCCATCATCACAATGGTCTCCCATGACGTCTAGAGTTTAGTTGCATCATAGTTTGTATAATACATAAGGATTATAAATCTATTAATAGCAGATGCCACTTAGTTCAGGATATATCCAACCCCCCCTCCCAACCCCCCCACCCCTCTCTCCCCCTTTAATTCTAATTATTTATCTCTAATATCATTGTGCATAAATTAACCACAGCTGCTGTGTTGAACTTCCACTTCTCTAATTATTTCCAGTCCTTCTAATAAAATTTGCCTATATTTCTGATCAGTTGCTAAACAGATTTCATTCTCTATTTGCAGACTCATATGAATTTTCCATTGTACAGGATCTAAATAATTTGGTTCTCCCCATCTAATAACTATACTCTTTCTTGGAATCCATAGGATTAATGACATCAGTCTTTCGCTGCTCCCTTTTTATCTATTGCATTGTATGTCCCAAATGGGGCTCTCATAGATTAGAGTTAGGGCTGCCCCCCACAGAGGCACCTTGGCGCTGGTGGTGCAGCTTCAGCTACTTCTGCAGATGTGTGTGACCGAGCCTCTGTTTTTACCAGACAGATTATAGGTTGGTCTGCAAGCCAACAGGGTTGAGTGCTGCGGCTCCTTTAAGTCTTTAGTAATTTAAATTGTCTTAACTCACTGAAGTGTAGGTATATGTAATAATAAAGCTTTACATAATCCTTGATACTTGCTAGTGGTGCCACTATTTTGGGGCTTACTTTATGTTGTGAGTCAGTCGCACTGACCAGTCGCTAACATGCGCTCCCATACAGCGCTGTACTGGTCAAATAGTGACTCCTCACAATGTATTTATCATTACTGCACAGCGACTGAGTCGCTATGAACTAGCGACCCACAGCAGAGCACAGCGACTACTAGCGGGCGCTCTGAAAATGCCGCTACAGACGCTCATCTGTCGCTACCTGGCGTTAGTGATGAATCCGCCTGCCCGATGCTGGAACCAGTTGAATTACGCCACCTAGCTGTCACTTATGTTAATACTCTCATTCTCCTGTCCTCTTCCTTGGTTACTTCCTCGCACTCCCGCCTTCAAGACTTCTCCCGTGCCTCCCCACTTCTCTGGAATGCACTCCCCCGCTCGATCCGCCGCTCTTCATCACTCCAAGCCTTTAAAAGCGCCCTCAAAACTCACTTCTTCAGACAAGCATATGACCTGGCGTAAGCAACTCCTATAACCTTCAATGGCACATGCAGTCATACTCAAGCTCTACCACTTGTGACCCCGCCCCCTTTGTCTCCACCCCCATCCTTTAGACTTAGGCCCTTATTTAACAAGGGATAGCGACAGGTAGCAACTGGTGAGCGGCCGGTAATGACGGGCCCCGCCACGAGAACGCCGGCTCCCCACCACAATCACACATTTATCAAGCCAATCCTGCTTAGCGACTGAGATAGCGCCATATAGCCACTCATTCATCATTATTCCAGCCTCAGCCCACAGCGCCAGCGTCCGACCTTGAACAGCGACAGGTATGACCTCTCGCTACCTGGCGCTCTCCAATGCATTTCAATGGAACAATCTTTAAAGTGGACCAACACCCAGGATTTTGACTATCCTGGGTTTTGGTCCACTTCGGCGGGGCACCCCGATCGGGGGTGCCCCGCTGTGTGAAACCCCCCAGAAACCCCAAAAAACTCACCTCTCAATGCTCCCACTTGAACGCCGCAGCCAATCCCCGCCAACGTCCAGGCGGGGATCAGGAACGTCCAAGCCGCTTCCACCGCCGCCGCCTCCCGCGCGTCACTCGCGCGGGAGGCGGCGGCGGTGGAAGCGGCGGCGGATCAGGTAAGATGTTTTTGGGGTTTCTGGGGGGTTTCACCCTGCGGGACATCCCGATCTCGGATGTCCCGCGGGGTGGGAGGTGATCGGCCCGGGAATCTTATAGATTTCCGGGCCAATCACCCCTGGGTGTTGGTCCACTTTAAATATTAATAATTAATTGTTATTAATTTTTTTTTTTTTTAATGTGAAAAATTCTGTGACCACTTCTGCCATTTTAGATAATTTTTTTAAGGTAAAAAAAAAAAAAAATTGTACAGAATTGATATTACAGGTCTGATATTAATGTATTCATATTACTAAATTATTTAAAATACTTGTTTTTTTGGGTTTCCAAAAATATGGTGGTTTGGGGGTTAAAAAACTACTTTTAACCCATCGCCGCCAGCGCTCTGGGGTTTAAACATGCATTTCACAGCGCGATAATTTTTTGAGTGTGATTCGTTAATGAATATGGTGGGAGCCGGTCGCTCTGACCAGTCGCTATCATGCGCTCCCATACAGCGCGGAACCTGTCAAATAGCGACTCCTCACCCAATATTCAACATTACGGCAAACCGACAACAACGGCCAAGCACAGCGACTACTAGCGGGCGCTCTGAAAATGCCGCTACAGTCGCTCAACTGTCGCTACCTGCCGCTATTAATGAATCGGCCTCCCCGACTACGTGACGTCAGCGACTCCAAGCGCTCTGATTGGACGAGCGGCCGCACATGCAAAGTAGGACCAGGAAGAGGTGAGTTAGCTTCGGCGATCTGGAGGTTTCATGCAGCCGGGCATCCCCGATCGGTGTACCCCGGGGGAAAGGACAAAAGCCCAGGATAGTCAAAAAACAGGGTTTTGGTCCACTTTAAGAGTGAAGTGTAGCCCCTCATTTCTTCACTATGTATTCTGCAGATGGCAGCAGCATTCCCATTTCATACCTCACAACTGTCCCTGATTTGGAGGGACTGTCCCTCTTTTGAGTCTATGTCCCCCTGTGCCTTGTTGTTCTCATTTGTCCCTCTTTGAGGTGTAACATGCAGCAATAAATGATTCATTTGCCTATTCAAAGTATTTCTATTGTTGTAACTGTTACACCCTATTTCCTATCCTATATCCTATAATGAAGGGATGTGGCCTAATTTAACAAATGTCCCTCTTTCTCACATTGTAAAGTCGGTAGGTATGTCTTTTACCCCACTGTTGTATTCACTGATTGCAGCGCGCTCATTTTGCCCAGCAAGGAATTCACAGAGGGCAGCGGAGTTCCCATCCAATACCACTATTCATCTCATTATCATGCTCATTATTTTTCAGGAGACAGAAGAGTGCCCATTAAACACACTAAGGACCTTATTCATCAAGGGATAGCGCCAGGCAGTGCCCGTACAGCGGCAGATGAACACCGGAGACGGCAGCAATTACACATTTATGAAGCCAAATCTGGTGAGCGTCTGGAAAAACGCCATGTAGCGTCCGATTCATCATTATCCCAGGCTCAGCGTAAAGCGCCGGCGTTCAGCCTTGCAGAGCGCCACGTCTTACCTGTCGCTACCTGGCGCTCTCCCATACATTTCTATGGATGATCCTTAAATCCCTTTCCTGATCCAATTCTTTTTTTTTCCCTAAAAAAAACACAAACCTTCTGACAATTATTATGGCCAAAAAAACTAACATTTTTGAAAAATTTGTTCAGTTTTTATTTATTTATGCAGAATTGACTATACAGGTCTGGCATTAATGTGTTCATGTCACAATGTTATAACAATGTCATTCCATGTGTTTTCGCTTTGTCACTGGTGGACACATGTTCAAAAACAGACTTTAATCACACAGACTCCGGCGCTCTGGGCTACAGCGAAGCACTTTTGAGCTCCGGCGCTGTGTGAGGCCGTTTTTTTGATTAATATGGTGTGAGTCGGTTGCACTGACCAGTCGCTACCATTTGCTCCCATGCAGCCCTGTACTGCTCATTTAGCGACTCCACACAACGTATTCATCAATGCTGCACAGCGACTGAGACGCTCTGAACTAGCGAACCACGCCCGAGCACAGCGACTACTAGCGGGCGCTCTGAAATGCCTGCTACAGACGCTCATCTGTCGCTACCTGGCGTTAGTCATAAATCAGCCTGCTCGTTATTCTCAAACTTACATTGCAGATGGCAGCAGAGTTCCCTGTAATTGATCCCCAGGGGGCAGCGGAGTTCTCCTTAATTCCACTTCAGGAGTTTGGGAAGAGGTTGCGGCCATGCGGGGCGGCGGGGCCGGATTTCTTATTTCCCGGCAGAGTTCACGCTGGTGTCTGGCTGCGAGTGTCCCCGTTATCGGGATCGCTTTTCCTCCAGGATAATGACCCGGGCGGATACGCGGAGTCCTATTAAGTCGCAGTAATCTGATAATGGCTATAACTAGGGAAATGGCCGCCTTAATGACAGCAGGGTGTCCGGGGTGAAGCTCAGGGCTATCAGTATTACTGTGTGCGAAGAGCTGGGTCAGGGTCACCGCGTCCCTCGTAGATGATCCACATCAACAGAACAATCGCACTAACCATAATATCGATCAGATGTATGTATGGCCTGTCATGTCATTTATACAGTCTGGAGGAAAGAAGGGAGAGGGGGGACATGATGGAGACCTTTATATATGTGACAGGAGGGAATGAGGTTCAGGAGGGAAGGGTTTTAAGATTCATTAATAGTGTTTAAGATTCATTAATAGCGCCAGGTAGCGACAGATGAGCGCCAGTAGCGTGTTTTTCTCAGCGCCAGCTAGTATTCGCTGTGCTTGGCCGGGGTTTGCTTGTTGACAGCGACTCAGTCGGTGTGCGGTAATGTTGAATACGGGGTTAGGGGTCGCTGTTTCACAGGTTCAGCGTTGTATGGGAGCGCCTGACAACGAATGGCCAGAGCGAACGGCTTGCTGCAGATTCATTAACAAAACACGCTCAAAAATTTCTCGCGCTGTGAATTCCTTGTTTAAACCCCAGAGCGCTGGCGGCGATGGGTGTAAAATAGTTTTTAACCCCCAAACAACCATATTTTTTTATTGTAAAATTATACAAGTTTTTATAAACATTTTGTAATATGAATACATTAATATCAAATATCAATTCTGCACAATTTTTTTTTTTTTTTTTTTTACCTTAAAAAAAAATCCTAACATTGCAGAAGTGGTCACATAATTTTTGACCTTAAAAAAAAAAAAAAAAATAAACATTAATAGGAATTAATTATGATTAATTAAAGATTGCTCCATTGAAATGCATTGGACATCGCCAGGGAGCGCCAGGTCATACCTGTCGCTGTGATGGGATTAGCAGCGGCGCTGTTCGTTGCAGTCGGCTACATGATGAATCCCGCGCTAGCTGACGCTCTCGCCGGCGCTAGCCTCATTTAGCGTGATAAATGCGTCATTGTGACCGCCGCCGGGCGTACTTGAGTCGGTAGCCGCCGTTAGCTGGCGGTACCTGGCGCTCGTCAGACACTACCTGGCGCTAGCCCTTGATAAATAAGGGCCTTAATGATAGAACAAGGGGGCCCAACCTGAAGCTATTCGGAAGGAAGATCAGCAGCAATGTTAGAAAATATTATGTTACAGAAAGAGTAGTAGATGTCGGGAACAAACTTCCAGCAGATGTAGTTGAAAAATCGACAGTCAGAAAATTTAAACATGTCTGGGATAAGCCTCCATCTATCCTAAGATACAGAGAACATACAGTATATACATAAGATACAGAGAACATACAGTATATACATAAGATATAGAGACCATACAGTATATACATAAGATACAGAGAACATACAGTATATACATAAGATATAGAGACCATACAGTATATACATAAGATACAGAGAACATACAGTATACACTTAAGATACAGAGAACATACAGTATATACATAAGATACAGAGAACATACAGTATACACATAAGATATAGAGAACATACAGTATACACATAAGATACAGAGAACATACAGTATATACATAAGATACAGAGAACATACAGTATATACATAAGATACAGAGAACATACAGTATACACATAAGATACAGAGACCATACAGTATATACATAAGATACAGAGAACATACAGTATACACATAAGATACAGAGCACATACAGTATATACATAAGATACAGAGCACATACAGTATACACATAAGATACAGAGAACATACAGTATATACATAAGATACAGAGAACATACAGTATACACATAAGATACAGAGCACATACAGTATACACATAAGATACAGAGAACATACAGTATACACATAAGATACAGAGCACATACAGTATATACATAAGATACAGAGCACATACAGTATACACATAAGATACAGAGAACATACAGTATATACATAAGATACAGAGCACATACAGTATACACATAAGATACAGAGCACATACAGTATATACATAAGATACAGAGAACATACAGTATATACATAAGATACAGAGAACATACAGTATACACATAAGATACAGAGAACATACAGTATACACATAAGATACAGAGAACATACAGTATATACATAAGATACAGAGAACATACAGTATACACATAAGATACAGAGAACATACAGTATACACATAAGATACAGAGCACATACAGTATATACATAAGATACAGAGAACATGCAGTATACACATAAGATAAAGAGCACATACAGTATATACATAAGATACAGAGCACATACAGTATACACATAAGATACAGAGCACATACAGTATATACATAGGATACAGAGAACATACAGTATATACATAAGATACAGAGAACATACAGTATACACATAAGATACAGAGAACATACAGTATACACATAAGATACAGAGCACATACAGTATATACATAAGATACAGAGAACATACAGTATACACATAAGATACAGAGCACATACAGTATACACATAAGATACAGAGAACATACAGTATACACATAAGATACAGAGCACATACAGTATATACATAAGATACAGAGCACATACAGTATACACATAAGATACAGAGAACATACAGTATATACATAAGATACAGAGCACATACAGTATACACATAAGATACAGAGCACATACAGTATATACATAAGATACAGAGAACATACAGTATATACATAAGATACAGAGAACATACAGTATATACATAAGATACAGAGAACATACAGTATACACATAAGATACAGAGAACATACAGTATACACATAAGATACAGAGCACATACAGTATATACAGAAGATACAGAGAACATACAGTATACACATAAGATACAGAGCACATACAGTATACACATAAGATACAGAGAACATACAGTATACACATAAGATACAGAGAACATACAGTATACACATAAGATACAGAGCACATACAGTATACACATAAGATACAGAGCACATACAGTATATACATAAGATACAGAGAACATACAGTATATACATAAGATACAGAGAACATACAGTATATACAGAAGATACAGAGAACATACAGTATACACATAAGATACAGAGCACATACAGTATACACATAAGATACAGAGAACATACAGTATACACATAAGATACAGAGAACATACAGTATACACATAAGATACAGAGAACATACAGTATATACATAAGATACAGAGCACATACAGTATACACATAAGATACAGAGCACATACAGTATATACATAATGGCAGACTAGATGGACCATATGGTCTCCTTCTGCCATCACCCATCTATGTTTCTATGAAAGGCGAGTTTTTTATGGGTGGTCCTGAGGGGTTTCACACAGTGGGGCATCATAATTCTGGATGTCCCGGGAAAAAGCCAGTGGCCGTCCCCGTGGGTGTCGTACTCTGTACAGGTCCATCGTATGTGGGGCTCCCTCCTGGTCCGGTGAGCTGTCATCTTCTTGATGCCATGGAGCCGCTATTGCAGCGACCCCTCTGGCAACTGTAGTGAGGTGCTGGGCTGTATTTACTATTAGGCAAACTTAGGCCTGTGCCTAGGGTAACCACCTGCAAAGGGGGGCGTGCTGACATACTGCTATAGTAAAAAAAAAAAAGTTAGAACGTCTTCCCTGAGCAGCCCCTATGCAGGGCCATACAGTAACCAAGACTAAGGACTGTCAGCCAGGGGCTAATTGGCCATTAGGTGAACCTCTTTCTTTGTCATTTCTTCTACTGACAAATTCTATTCCTTCCTTCTAGTCTTTTTCTTTCCTTCATCTGTAATGCATTCCTTTTCTTTCCTTTTATTTTTTCTGTCATTCCTTCTAGTCATTCTGTCTTTTCTTCTCTTTTTTTCTGCCAGTTCTTCTATTCCTTCTTTCCTTTCATCTCCCTTTTTCTCCCATTTTCTCTCTCTGGCTTACCTACTTTTTTCCTGTCTTTCCATTTATTCTTACTTTGTTTCTGTCATTCATTTCGTGCTGTCGTTCTTTGGCCCTTATTTAACAAGGAATAGCGCCAGGTAGCGACTGGTGAGCGACCGGTAATGACGGTCACCGCCACGAGAACGCCGGCTCCCCACCACAATCACACATTTATCAAGCCAATCCTGCTTAGCGACTGAGATAGCGCCAGATAGCGACTCATTCATCATTATTCCAGCCTCAGCCCACAGCGCCAGCGTCCGACCTTGAACAGCGACAGGTATGACCTCTCGCTACCTGGCGCTCTCCAATGCATTTCAATGGAACAATCTTTAAATATTCATAATTAATTGTTTTATTTTTAAATGTGAAAAATTCTGTGACCACTTCTGCCATTTTAAATAATTTTTTTAAGGTAAAAAAAAACAAAAAAAAACAAATAATGTACAGAATTTATATTACAGGTCTGATATCAATGTATTCATATTACTAAATTATTTTAAAAACTTGTTTTTTTTGGTTTCCAAAAATATGGTTGTTTGGGGGTTAAAAAACTACTTTTAACACATCGCCGCCAGCGCTCTGGGGTTTAAACATGCATTTTACAGCGCGAGAATTTTTTGAGCGTGATTTGTTAATGAATATGGTGGGAGCCGGTCGCTAGGGCCAGTCGCTATCATGCGCTCCCATACAGCGCGAAACCTGTCAAATAGCGACTCCTCACCCAATATTCAACATTACGGCAAACTGACTGAGTCGCTATCAACTACCGAACAACGGCCTAAAACAGCGACTACTAGCGGGCGCTCTGAAAATGCCGCTACAGTCGCTCAACTGTCGCTACCTGTCGCTATTAATGAATCGGCCTCCCCGTTTCTGTCATTCATTTTGTGCTGTCGTTCTTTGTTTCTTTGCATTTATTTTTTATTTAGTTCTATTTTTTTTTCTTTTTTTGTGATTTCTTCTTTCTTTTTTGCTTACATTTTTCTGTCATTCCTTTTATTCTTATTTCTCTTTCTTTCTGTCATTACTTCTATACTTTGTCATTCCTTCTACTATTTTATTATTTTTTTTTATTCTTTAGCAATATTCACCATACAAGCCACTTTGCGTTATACCACACCGCAATGGGCCCACTGGAGCTGGCCCTGCTCATCATTATTCAACACTTGAGGTGCCTAGGGCGGCATGAACACCAAATACGCTCCTGGTGAGGTGGACACGCCTCCTTCTTCCTTGACTTCCCGCTAAGCTTTTATATCACAGAGGAGAAGCCTCTGTGGAATCCCCCCTATGTGACTAATGACATCACTGGAGGGGAGGGACAAGGAGGGGGGGTCTCAGGAAGCCTGGATCTGAAGCTCATCACTATCATCTTAGGTTCCCCTTTAACACAATAAGGGGTCACCCACAAGGGCCTCCTTCTAGCACAGTATGTCACCCTTCCCCCATCTGCTGCCTGATATTAATAAAGTGTGCCACATATCACTCCAGGGGCCCTGTGATGAAAAATAATATATATATATATATATATATATATATATATATATATATATTGATTTAATATATAATTTCATCGAAATGCACTCCCCTGGGTGTGAGATGTCACGTCATTGACCGTTATGACCATCTCATGTCAATAAACAAAGGATCCTATTTAAAATGCGAGCCTCAACCAGGGTAATCACGTGACCAGCAAGAAACGTGAAAGCCACCTGGAACACAGGCCGGCCAAAAGCTTGGCCAGCTGGAAACCCCCTGCCAGGAAGCTACACTACACTGGGTAATTTCAAAGAAATACCACAGACATACTGGGTCCAGTACTGTACATAGAATTAGGAAAATCCTGGGCATATTACACATAAACTGAACACTTTTTGGGAACAAGGAGATCATAACGCGTGCATATGTGGGTTCCCTGTCATGCTCGGACACACAGGGGGCGAGTTCAGGAGCCATATAGAACTGTAGTGGTCTCATAGCTTTTGCAGTATCCCAGAATTCTTTGGCCCGCTCAGTGTTGCATTAACGTCAATCAAGGCCACGAGGTACAAATGATGTCACATGCCCCTTAACCACTCTTGAACCCTTTATTCTGCCGGAGGGCACATATAGAAATCCTTACAGCTGTAAAACAAATTAAGAACATTATGAAAAAATAATGGGTTGCATCAGTGGATAACGATGGCAATTTTACAGGGAAATTGTCTGTGGCCCATACAGGAGTAATGGCTGTGCTACACTGATGGTGGCCCTGGGTGAGAGACATATATAGCACGCTATAGAATGGAGTGCCATTATTTAAAATGCGGGCCTCAATCAGGGCAATCAAGTGACCAGCAGGGGGCTTCCACTTGAAAGGATTTCACTGGTACCATTCACAACTGGAATGCACAGGCCGGCCATGAGTTTGGCCAGCAGGAACCCCCCTGCCAGGAAGCTACACTGATTTCAAAGAAATTCAGCAGACATACTGGGTCCAGTACTGTACATAGAATTTGGAAAATCCTGTGCATATTACACATAAACGGAACGCATTTATGCAACCAGGAAATCATAATGTGTGCATATGTGGGTCCCCTGTCATGCTCGGACACACAGGGGGTGAGTTCAGGAGCCATATAGAACTGGGGTGGTCTTATAGCTTTTGCAGTACCCCAGAAGTGTTTGGTCAGCTCAGTGTTGCATTAATGTCAATTAAGGCCACAAGGCCACATATATAAATTCTTATATCTGTAGAACAAATAAAGAACATTATGAAAAATAATGGGATGCATCAGAGGATAACAATGGCTATTTCACAGGGAAATCATCTGTGGCCCATACCGGAGTAATGGCTGTGCTACACTGATGCACACCTCCCAGATGTCCCTGATTTGGAGGGACTGTCCCTCTTTTGAGTCCATGTACCCCTGTCCCTTATTGTTCTCATTTGTCCCTCTGTGAAGTGTAACATGCAGATCTGCACCAATGAATGGTTCATTTGCCTATTCAAAGTGTTTCTATCATTTAATAACCCATCTCGTATCCATCCCTCAATGAGGGGGTGTGGCCTAATTTAATAAATGTCCCTCTTTCCCACCTTTATAATTTGTTAGGTATGCTGATGGTGGCCCTGAGTGAGAGACATATATATAGCACTCTATACAATGGAGTGCCCCTTAAATGAATTATATCCGAGATACAGATCTATTTAAAGATGAAAAGGAAGTTGTAGCTGGCTTTAAAGTGAAACATTACATAGACACCATGGGGGCGGGAATTGGGCCAAAATCAACCCTAGAATTTATTGGTCCTGGCCAGCATTTATTTTTATCTGTGTTTCTGTTTAGGACAAATCACTGAAACAATTAAAACAAGGAGAAGAAGCTGAAGAGAGGGTGTAAATGGAAAGATGATACTTAAAGTGGAACCCTGCTGCCCCCTACAGGTTAGCTCTGTACAAGAATTCGAACATTTCACTACGGACGTGATGCTACAGAGACATACAAGCCTTCTAACAGCACAAGAAGCTAATAATCAATGTACTGTACATACGTGACGCTGAAGAGCACTTACATACAGCTACACACTGAACCCTAATAGATTGTAAGCTCT
The DNA here is from genome assembly GCA_027917425.1 of Gastrophryne carolinensis. Classification (NCBI taxonomy): domain Eukaryota; kingdom Metazoa; phylum Chordata; class Amphibia; order Anura; family Microhylidae; genus Gastrophryne; species Gastrophryne carolinensis. Next base: position 640,881,045 of record CM051234.1, read on the forward strand.
TCTCCTCCTGTATCCTCCCTTATACCCTAATAGAGTGTAAGTTCTTCCTCTTCTGTATCCTCCCTTATACCCTAATAGAGTGTAAGCTCTTCTCCTTCTGTATCCTCCCTTATACCCTAATAGAGTGTAAGCTCTTCTCCTTCTGTATCCTCCATTATACCCTAATAGAGTGTCAGCTCTTCTCCTTCTGTATCCTCCCTTATACCCTAATAGATTGTAAGCTCTTCTCCTTCTGTATCCTCCCTTATACCCTAATAGAGTGCAAGCTCTTCTCCTTCTGTATCCTCCCTTATACCCTAATAGAGTGTCAGCTCTTCTCCTTCTGTATCCTCCCTTATACCCTAATAGATTGTAAGCTCTTCTCCTTCTGTATCCTCCATTATACCCTAATAGATTGTAAGCTCTTCTCCTTCTGTATCCTCCCTTATACCCTAATAGATTGTAAGCTCTTCTCCTCCTGTATCCTCCCTTATACCCTAATAGAGTGTAAGCTCTTCTCCTTCTGTATCTTCCCTTATACCCTAATAGAGTGTAAGCTCTTCTCCTTCTGTATCCTCCCTTATACCCTAATAGAGTGTAAGCTCTTCTCCTTCTGTATCCTCCCTTATACCCTAATAGAGTGTAAGCTCTTCTCCTTCTGTATCCTCCCTTATACCCTAATAGACTGTAAGCTCTTCTCCTTCTGTATCCTCCCTTAAACCCTAATAGAGTGTAAGCTCTTCTCCTTCTGTATCCTCCCTTATACCCTAATAGAGTGTAAGCTCTTCTCCTTCTGTATCCTCCCTTATACCCTAATAGATTGTAAGCTCTTCTCCTTCTGTATCCTCCCTTATACCCTAATAGAGTGTAAGCTCTTCTCCTTCTGTATCCTCCCTTATACCCTAATAGATTGTAAGCTCTTCTCCTCCTGTAACCTCCCTTATACCCTAATAGAGTGTAAGCTCTTCTCCTTCTGTATCCTTCTTATACCCTAATAGAGTGTAAGCTCTTCTCCTTCTGTATCCTCCCTTATACCCTAATAGAGAGTGAGCTCTTCTCCTTCTGTATCATCCCTTATACCCTAATAGATTGTAAGCTCTTCTGCTCCTGTATCCTCCCTTATACCCTTATAGAGTGTAAGCTCTTCTCCTTCTGTATCCTCCCTTATACCCTAATAGAGTGTACGCTCTTCTCCTTCTGTATGAGGACACAGGTGGTGTGAACATGTCTTGACCACCACCCAAGTTCTGACCACTAGAAAAAGCCCCAGCTGAAGAAATCCAACAACTTGTAACCTCAACAGTTTGAATGGAATGTGACGTGAGCTGTAATTGCTGAAGATTAATCATCTGCCTCTAAATATTTACATGTGTGTTTGGCGGGTGAATAGCAAATGCTTATTTGTGAAGAGCCCCCAACATCTGGAGACGAGGAGCAGGTGGGGTCTCAAGCAGTTGGTGGATATAAATGTAATATGTTATAAATGGACTGTGACATCATAAAAAGACAAAGCTAAAGACATGAGCAAGACATGGCCAGCCATCAACTCAACCAGGGCCGGATTAAGTGTGGTTGGGGCCCCTGGACACAAAATCTGGTGGAGGCCCCAGATACAGTATTTTTTTTCTTTAAAAATGATAGTCTAGCCAAGTAACTGATTGGTGGTTGTCTGGCACCCGCCTACTTACTGGAAGGTCAGATGGAGTCCCTTGTGCCCCCCTTGTGCGGGTGCTTGCTGCTCGGGAACTCCTGCTTTGCCATTCTGGGTGGGGGGTAGTGTACTCGCCCGGCTGGTTCCCTGCATTGACCTGCCAGCGGCTGTGCTTGGTGGCTTATGTGCAGTGACAGCTCTGCACCCATCACTGTAGCATTGCTGACGGCGGCTTTGCTGCTCTAGACTCTCCGTCCTGCCCTGTGGTGGCTTTGGCTGCCCAGGCGTGGGGGGGCCTCCAATTCCACTGATAGCTTTGTTGCTGGCCCTGTGGACCATCAGACCAAAGACTGATAAGCCTCCTGGGCCAGACTATAACCCAAAGCTTGGCCCCCTTTGCAGGGCAAGTGGTGGAGGCCGCAAGGCGCGCCCCTTGCGCATCCCTCATAATCTGGCCCTGAACACAACACATGGAAATCAGATTTAGGACTTAGTAGACCTTGTCTTAAAGTGGATGAAAACCCATATTTAGGTCCAACTCTCAATGTGTGCCCCCCCTCGCCCAAGCAGGCGGGCGCTGCTGTTGCCTCGTCAGTAGCCAAAGCCAAAGCCGCACCCCCCGGCAATTTTGGGAGAGCCGATTGGGTCTCTCAAAATTGCTGCTGTGACGAGGTGCAGCCGACTGGCCGCATCACTGGCACGCTGTTCTGGCGCTGCACTCCTATGTGGCCACACAGTAGCTGGGGATGCGGCGCCGGCGGAGATCACGTTGCGGGACTCGGCGGGATCAAGTAAGATCACTGACGCCCCGGGGGGTTTAACAAAGTGTGGCATCCGGTGTAGGATGCCCCAAGGGTAGGCTAGCGGCCAGGCCAGGAATCTTTTAGATTCCAGGGCCCGGCTGCGTGGATTTGACCAGGGCCGGCTCCAGGTTTGTGGGGGCCCTTGGGCAAGAGAGTCTTGATGGGCCCCAAAGTAGTGAGTCACATAATGTCACCTTTCAGCTCTGCTGCCACAAATGGGTCGTCTCCTGCTGCTGATCACCCTCCAGTCCTTGACAGCTGTCACCTGGTTCTCGCCAACTTCTGCGCTTCCATCAATTGCCCTCCATCCAATGCCACCTTCTCCAATGTTGCTGATCATCCCCTGTTGCTGAGGCCAGCCATGAGCAGGTCTGCACACAGCACCCGGCATTCAGTGGTTGGGTGCACCGTTAAATAATACCATGGCCAAGTGTGAGCCTGAGTGGGCCCCTGAAGATGCCAGGGGTCCAGGCAATTGCCCAGGCTTGCCCTGTGCTGGCGCCGGCCCTGGTTTGGACCCACTTTAGTTAGTGGTGGGCTTCGGATCTGAGCCGAAGCTCGGTTCGACCTGGATCTTGGTTCTCCCCATCTCTACTGTCTTGGCCTTTCTAATAGGAGTCGTAGGGGACAGGAGAAGCAGTCGCAGTGTTTTAAGCATTCAAGGTGGAGCTTGAGGTTTTAGGAAATGTCTGACTAAGGAAAGGGACTTACCCGTAACCCTGGAATCTACTGACAGACCTGGTGTTCAGTGCCCCACAAGGGGGGGACAGATTGGGCTGCAGACAATACCAGGGCTGTGCCCTGGAAAGTTAGAGATGAAGGCGGGGTACAAGACGTTGAGGCAAAGACTTAGGCCCTTATTTAACAAGGGATAGCGACAGGTAGCGACTGGTGAGCAGCCGGTAATGACGGGCCCCGCCACGAGAACGCCGGCTCCCCACCACAATCACACATTTATCAAGGCAATCCTGCTTAGCGACTGAGATAAGCAGGATTCATTCATCATTATTCCAGCCTCAGCCCACAGCGCCAGCGTCCGACCTTGAACAGCGACCGGTATGACCTCTCGCTACCTGGCGCTCTCCAGTGCATTTCAATGGAACAATCTTTAAATCTTCATAATTCATTATTATTTTTTTTTTTTTTTTTTTTTTTTATGTGAAAAATTCTGTGACCACTTCTGCCATTTTAAATAATTTTTTAAGGTAAAAAAAAATGTACAGAATTGATATTACATGTCTGATATTAATGTATTCATATTACAAAATTATTTTAAAAACTTGTTTTTTTGGGTTTCCAAAAATATTGTTGTTTGGGGGTTAAAAAACTACTTTTAACCCATCGCCGCCAGCGGTTTAAACATGCATTTTACAGCGCGAGAATTTTTTGAGCGTGATTTGTTAATGAATATGGTGGAAGCCGGTCGCTATGGCCAGTCGCTATCATGCGCTCCCATACAGCGCGGAACCTGTCAAATAGCGACTCCTCACCCAATATTCAACATTACGGCAAACCGACTGAGTCGCTATCAACTACCGAACAACGGCCAAGCACAGCGACTACTAGCGGGCGCTCTGAAAATGCCGCTACAGTCGCTCAACTGTCGCTACCTGCCGCTGTTAATGAATCGGCCTCCCCGTAAGATGAGCAGAAAGTCGTGGCCGGCAGCAAAGGTTCACGATGGACAAGCAGAAGGTCAGGAATGATGGCAAAGGATCACAATGATGGACAAACAGAAAGTCAATGTTGGTGGCAAAGGATTACAACGATGGACAAGCAGAAGGTCAAGGTTGTTAGCAAAGATTCGCAGCGATCGACAAGCAGAAGGTCTGGGCTGGTGGCAAGGGACCACAACGTTAGCTAAGCAGAAGGTCTGGGCTGGTGGCAAGGGATCACAATGTTAGCCAAGCAGAAGGTCTGGGCTGGTGGCAAGGGATCACAATGTTAGCCAAGCAGAAGGTCGGGGCTTGTGGCAAAGGATCACAATTATAGCCAAGCAGAAGGTCTGGGCTGGTGGCAAGGGACCACAACGTTAGCTAAGCAGAAGGTCTGGGCTGGTGGCAAGGGATCACAATGTTAGCCAAGCAGAAGGTCTGGGCTGGTGGCAAGGGATCACAATGATAGCCAGGCAGGAGATCAGGGCTGGTGGCAAAGGATCACAATGATGGACAAGCAGAAAGTCAAGGTTGTTAGCAAAGATTTGCAGCGATGGACAAGCAGAAGGTCTGGGCTGGTGGCAAGGGACCACAATGATAGCCAAGCAGAAGGTCTGGGCTGGTGGCAATAGCCAAGCAGAAGGTATGGGCTGGTGGCAAGGGATCACAATGTTAGCCAAGCAGACGGTCTGGGCTGGGGGCAAGGGATCACAATGATAGCCAGGCAGAAGGTCGGGCTGGTGGTAATGGATCAAAACGATGGACAAGCAGAAGGTCAAGGCTGGCAGCTGGTGATCAGGGTCACAACGAAGGTCAATCACTTGATCACAGATTACACAGGTTAAAGAAGGACAGTGAGTCTCACCTTTTAAAGTGGTTCGCAGCATTGCGCACGTGTGAAAGTTTGCGTGCAGGACTGACGCACACTTCACGACCCATCACCGCTATTTTTTCTTAAACAGTCTCGGTCTGATTCTGTCTCTGGGGGCCGCTTGAGCCACCATATGGGTCCCCATTGATTTCAGTGGGGTTTGGGTCAAGTTTTGGTACCCGAACCAAACTTATGCTCAAAGTTCACCTGACTTCTACTTCTACAGGCTCACTCGACCTGGTGCCCCTCTTACAATCTCTCTGTAAGAGGGGCACCATGAATTATTCATTCACAGTCTCTTCAGTTTATAGTGACTTTCTAGGGGCCTATTTACAAAATAATAGCAAATCATCTTTTAAAGTGGACTTAAACCCTTCCCTTCATCCAGAATCGGGATGCTCTGCTCCGCCAGGTCACCCGGTATACTCACCTTCTACCCTGGTTTAGCGGTGCATGTGCGAGCAGAGCCGCAGGGCGCTTCCCCTGCCAGGCATTTGTGAATGCTCCCTGTTAGAGGGTAGCGGAGATGCATCCACTGACACATTCAGCTGCGCTCGATGGAGCTCGGCGAGCCTAGACAATCTATCGCCAGCTGAGCGTTGCTGATTGGACTGGATGCCGCACATGCCGTGAAGGACTGGTTAATGGCGACCTGGGGGGTTTCACACAGCAGGCACCTCGACTGTGTGGGGCAGGGACCAAAACCCAGGATAGTCAAATTCCTGGGTTTTGGTCCACTTTAAAAATGTTCCTTTCATACCCATATTTCTTCGACAAAAGACTAAAATCAAAAATCTCCTGAGGGAGGTAACATCCTCTATGAGAAAGCAGAGGAAAGGCCTCTCGTCAGATCTGGTTTCAGCCTGGGAATACAATCTGCGTGTCTGTGGTTTGGAAATTAGGAGCTTGAAGTTTCTGGATCCATCTTTCGTACTGCAAGTGGATATTTTTGGAGAGTAATGTGATCATCTGGCCGGGGAATCATCGCTGTTTGGGCACGCTCCGTCATGCCGTGTTGCAATCTGAAAGTTAGAACAGCATCTGATTAATAATCTTCACGTTCTTGGAAGAGAAGCTCTTCTCAAGTTTGTGCCAAGAGGTCAATTTACTGATCCTGTTAGCGGTAAAATGAAAGCCTTGTTCCTCCATTAGCAAGAGATATGATTAGATAGAACAATCATACCTGGAGGAAAATTACCTTAATGAAACCTGAACATTTTGTCTTTTTTTAATCTTAATATAAGAGTTTTGATCGGAACTGTGATTGTAATTTATGTAAGAAGAATAAACATCAGTTGAGCCTTTGGTATTACTTTTTGTTTAGCCCACTATACTAAATTAGCACAAGAATAAGACCTTTATTTCTTCAAGCAAAGTCTCTTACAGGCATCTCCCCAACTAAAAAACAGTCAGGCCTAAGCACAGAGAGACCAGCATTGGGAATGAGAGGTGCCAATCATCATAAATGTAGTAATTAGAATAAATGCAGGGTACAGGGGCAGCAGTGACAACAGGTAACTGTATAAGTGAAACACGTGGTGTGTTTGGAAGGGTTGGTTCCCAAACACCCCAAATCCCCTTACCTTGTCTTCGGCGGCGACCGGCCGCCGCCGCCTACCTCGCGCCTCTCTAGACGTGCGCTCGCCCGCGCCGGCCGTGCGCGGGTCAACAGTGACACGCGGGAGGCGGCGGCAGAGGAGCCGCTTGTCCGCGGCTGTCAAAACGCTTGTCCGTCGGCGCTGGGAGCGGGGAGAGGTGAGTTTTTCGGGTGATCGGGGGGGTTTCACACAGCGGGGCACCCCGATCGGGGGTGCCCCACCGAAGTGGACCAAGACCCAGGATAGTCAAAATCCTGGGTGTTGGTCCACTTTAATGGCTAATAAAGGTGAAATAAACCCTCGGTAAGCCACTTATCTCTGCGCTGATTCTTTCCTTTTGCTTGTACTGAAATTAGAGCAATAAAGTTAATGAAGCACGATGCTATTGAACACATTACTGTGAACAAGATGGCGCTGGGGAGATTAGACAACGCCTTATTATGTCCGGCCCCCAGGCGTCACTAACATTCCTAAGAATATGATCCATGGCTGTGATGACCAATCATTGAGCCAGTAATTAGATTTTTCCTTATATGATGATGTCCAATAGATGACGTGTGCTATGTTTTTTTTACTTCGATATAAAATAAAGTGTCACTGGAATGAGCGGATAAAAGGTAATTTCCCGTGTAGCTTAGAACACGCTGTCTGTCTGTGTCCATAGTTACGTGTATATTTCACTCCCTTAGATTATTTTGGAAGACCGAACGACACCAGAGAAATCTCTGAACCGTGCAGAACGGGGTCTGCCCACGGTTCTTTAGTTCTTTATCAGTTCCTATTGCTGCACATTCTGCATTAAAGGTAAACCCTCACTCACTGCCACCACCACCCGTCCGCCCGTGACTGTTGAGAAACCCTAGATGGCAACCCTAGCCCCCATATTCAGTTCTACTGGTGGGCCCCAGGCATCCCAATACGACACTGCTGGTACTGGCACTCATACCACACTGTTTGAAACAATAAAAAGTAAAATAACCCACGTGGTTGTTTCCAATGAAGGCCCGTGCATTCTGCCCAGGGAAACAAGGATGTTGTTGGTTCAGATACACAGTTCATGTAAAAAATAATGTACAATAATGTGCTTCTAAACCTTCATTGCTTTAACTATAATTATAAAAGGAGCTGGCTTTCTAGTTTGTATTGTGTAATGGGACCTAAAAGGGTTAGGCTCAGTCATCTGACTTTTCTTCTTTTCCCAAAACACCAAAACCGCCCAATGTTACACAATCCCTGAGAACAGTGAGATGGATTGTTATTGGGATAATTACAGTAATGATAACAAATAATCCCTAAAGGAGGTCAGACATGAATGAGATAAAGTAACGTGTGTGCTGAGTGGAGCAACAGGACACCGAAGTCACCCTGGATTTGGCGGAAATATCGCCAAACAGCATCCGACTCTTTCAGGTTTATAGTCCCATTGAAAGTGAGAGTTCCTAATATACTAATCATAACTCCAGTGGCGGACTGGGGACAAAAATCGGCCCGGGATGTTACCGGCACCGGCAGCCCATAGCATTCCCACTGAGTGTTCTCCAAGGGTGAGGCTATAGCATTGCAGGGTGCCGGTGTAGATATGGCCAACTTGAAGGTACTCAAGCTTTTGTAATGTAGGGGCAGATATTGTAACATGGGTGGGCAGGGAGAGTAAGGCTTAGGCTTTGGAGGTAGAACATGGGCTAGAGTTTCTTGGCTCGGAAGATAGAGTTGGGCCATGTGCTGGAGGTAATAGGGATGCTGGAATTGATTGGGGGTGTAATAATCAGCAGCCCAACTGGCCCCAAAGCAGTGTGGCCCACCGGGTATATGCCCGGGTCTCCCTATGGCCAGTCCGCCCCTGCATACCTCCTAAGTGTCCCTGATTTGGAGGGACTGTCCCTCTTTTGGCTCCATGTCCCCCAGTCCCTTGTTGTTCACATTTGTCCCTCTTTGAGGTGTAACATGCAGATCTGCAGCAATATATGATTAATTGGCCTATTCCAAGTGTTTCTATTGCTGTAACTGTCCCATCCTATCTCCTATCCATCCCTCAATGAGGGAGCATGGCTTAATTAAAAAAATGTAAAAGGTTTGGGGTTATGTCTTATAATATAAATATAGTACTGTTTACAATAAGAGAATGTTCCCGCACTGCCTATAATACTTCTATATTATTCTGGATGCCGGCTAGGGATAGGCCAAACCTTAAGGACAAGGTATATTTATATGCACTAGAGGGTGGGCTACCAGTCCAGCTCACCAAGGCCCCCCAAACTATCTATACAGATAGGCCGCTCTACAGAGTGTATTCAAAATTCATATTTATTGTAAGCCAAAAAAGAAATACATACATCTAAAAACATGATTAAAACCACATACATGAGGTGGGGCATATATACTGGACTATAACAATGGGTGTAGTTATTTGGATTAAATGCATAAAGGGTGAATATTACACATCCATAAATGTACTGTCATTATACTGGTTGATGCCTCGGGGTCCCCCCTTCTGAAAGTGCCATAGTGCTGTGCAAATTTAGTGCAATAAATGTGCAAATGTGCAAAAAATCAAAATAAAAGGTGAAGAAGTGATGAACAAAAGAGCAGAGCAAAGAAAGAAGAGGGACTCAAGTGTCCCAACAATTAATAAGAATGCACCAATAGGGGTGCTAAGTGCAAATGTGCTTATATATGTGCATGAAAATAAAGAGAAGACAGCAGACTCCCGGGCATGAATCTCAGTAATACTAGAGTAATGATCCAAAACATTCACATTATATTAAACCAAAATAGTACAAAACAGTGTACATTACCGTGTGACAAAGTCCAAGTCCGCCCACCCTCACGATGCCAACACTGACGCGTTGCGTGGCAACCACTTAGGCCACTTCATCAGAGTGTGGCTATGTGCTGCCTGCCCCTGGTTATATAGCCCCATTCAATTATCTCCACACCCTCATGGGGAGTAAACCTCCATATAACCGCCAAAATCCAAACTCCTTTATGCATTTAATCCAAATAACTACACCCATTGTTATAGTCCAGTATATATGCCCCACCTCATGTATGTGGTTTTAATTATGTTTTTAGATGTATGTCTTTTTCTTTTTTGGCTTACAATAAATATGAATTTTGAATACACTCTGTAGAGAGGCCTATCTGTATAGATAGTTTGGGGGGCCTTGGTGAGCTGGACTGGTAGCCCACCCTCTAGTGCATATAAATATAGTACATAAAGAGGAATTACCAGCTGCCGATGTGATGGAGCGCAATCAACCTCACACATGCCCAGCAGCAGTGTTCTGTGTGTACAGGGATAACTTCTCTCTTCTTGTAGGGCCTGATTTCAGGGCCTAGGACCATTTTTTTTTTCAATAAATAGTTATGGCATACCTTCCAACTTTTCAGGATGGGAAAGAGATTCTCTGTGCTTGCCATTTTCCCCTGCTACTGTCAAAATAATAAAAAAAAAAAAACTCACCTCCAGCCTGGATCAAAAGCTGAGGGTCTCCTTTTACTCTTGGGGGCATCCAATCCCCACCCCGGGGTCTTCCGGCTTCAAGAGTTGGGCCCGAAACAGGCTCCTTTATTACTCCTCACTCTGCATTTTTTTCCCCTCTCCCTCAGCCATTTCTAGTTTTGATTCCAAGCAGTGCATACCTGCTGCTCCCTCTTGTAGTCTACAGTCTTTTAACCTGCTGCTGTTATGGGTTTACATCACAAGTTTCCTGCTGTATTGAACATACATTTCATGATTCCTGCTGTAAGAAGTGTTTTTTGCAAGATTCTGTACTGAAATAAAGCTTTTGAAACTTATCTACGTGGTCCACGAGCAGCTGAGTAAGGAATCTCTTCTACAGGGGTTAGAAGCGTACCTTTTGCCAATTTTTACTGCTCCCACTTCACTCGAATCTCAGATAATGCCGCCTGTTTTAGCTGTAAAGCTCTGCCTCCTCCATTAATTGCCACTGCTGTGTGTGACAATAATGTCATTGCCACACTTACGCAATGACTGATCACCTGCCATCTTACAGAGAGGGACAGCAAATAAACAATTTTCCAGGACATTTCGAAAAGCGAAAATATCCATTCTAGTTCTACACCCTAAGAAGGGCTTATCGGAAGGGGCCTTGGCTAAATGTATTTTACAAGTTCATTGGGTTTTGGTCCGCTTTAAATTTTGCCTGGCATCCCCAGCACCTCTCCATCCAATGCATGCACCTTGACAGACACATTTGGTATCATATCATTGATTTCGAGGCATTAAAGTGGACCAAAACCCAGGATTTTGACTATCCTGGGTTTTGGTCCTTGAGCACCCCAATCTCCCCAGTCCTACAGCGCATGCGCAGCCCTCTTGTCCAATTAGCACACTGCTCCCACCCCTTCGTTTAAGAGCTTGTCTAAGGTGAGCGGATCCAAGCATGCTGGCAGCCGCATCCCCGCTACCCTCTAACACCGGCCATTCACAATCTCCTGGCACAGGCACGCGCCCTGTCAAAGGGCCGCTCCTCGTGCATACGTCGTTGGACAACCTGGGGGGTTTTACACAACGGGGAATCCTGATTTTGGATGCCGCGGGGGAAAGAATCAAATGGCCCTGGAATCTTATAGATTCCCAGGCTGAGCTCTGTGGGTTTTGGTCCACTTTAATATGCACAGCAATCTCTTCTTAATGGAGCCTGCATGCATTATTGGAGCATGGAACAAGATAATATTTGCACCAAACGTGGAGGTTTTCACAACAAGGGCATCCCAAATCAAGATGCCCCTGTAATAAAGCAAGCCAAAGCCCAGGAGGGTAAATATCCTGGGTTTACGGATTCAACAACAGATTAAAGGGCACAAGGTTTCCTGCTTACGCTACATGCTGATCACTCTCCCACAGCCCCAGTATGTGTAGCAAGGTGTGGCTCTTCTGCATTCCAGTCTATGGGTGGGTGTGGCTTATATATGGTTATGTACGCATGTACGCATGCATGTTGCTTTAAGAATACATACCGTATATATATATATATATATATATATATATATATATATATATACAGGTCAGAAAGGCAAATACAAGTGATTAAGTTACAATCAGAATGAGCTGATAATATGACATCATCAAACAATAATCCGCACTAACCCTTGACTCCTGCTTTGCCATTCTGGGTGGGGGGTAGTGTAGTCACCCAGTTGGTCCAGCAGAAAACAGTTCCGTGCATTGAGCTGCCAGCGGCTGTCCTTGGTGGCTGATTGACAGCTCTGCTCGTACCCATCACTGTAGCCATTCCCTCTGAAACTGCGGTTTGCGGGGAAGTTCACAAAAGTGGGAAATGCCATTATCCCTTTAATAATCCTATTTCTGCATTCCTGAGTGATTGAAGCCACAATCTGTGCAAAGCAATTCTTCCCCAGTACCAAATGGGTTCCGCAAACCTCATGCCAATACTGAAGGTGGGAGAGTGACCAATTCAGACCAAATTTTGGATCAGATCCATTAGGATGCACTTAGTGCCTCCCAGAATTGGAGTTTTAGGGACTCAGGTTTTGAACTAGTCTCCATACCCTTTGGCATAGGCCAATACTTTTCTGGGGTGCCCCAGGAATCCCAAGAAGAATACTGGGCACAGGCTATTAAGCTTTGTTTTTTGCATCTGCTAGTGGCCTAGAGAGTGTGTATCACCAGAGAAAGGGGAGGCCAGAACCTTTTTCTGGCTTGGAGATGTTTTCCTTTCAAGTCTAATCAGCAGAGGATGCCCAGAGGACCTTCCATCAAGTTGTTAATGTGGAAAAAGACTTTAGTCAACATGGAGGATACTGGAGACCAGGGAGGAGACACATAAGGGTATTTTAAATAGTTTTGGGGGAATTGCATTTTTAACATTTCCACTACTGGTGAACTGGTTAGTGTCTCTCAAGCACCAGTACGAGTTCAAAGGGTAGAAGGTAACATTGCAAACATTGCATGCCTGCTGGAAATCACAGAGAAGAGGGTTTGTTGCAGATCATTCTCTCTCTAGCTGCTGATGATACACTTCCTGCCCCTGCAAGTTGGGGCCCCTGACTGGAGGTATCAAAGAAAATATATATAGGACAGACTTTCTGTATGCTGGAGAGACCTGAGCACACGGCTCGTTGCCAGGAGCAGTGCTGCTGCATATAGCATATACAGCCTCAAGGTGGAGCCTGGATCACACCCCAGACTGCTACACTGTTCACCTGCATGTCCAGTTGATGGTGCCACGTGGGGGATCTTCTGTTGCTGCTCCTGAACTTCTTCATTGCCTTCTGCCTGCTGACCCACATGTTTCTTGTGTGGAATCTTCAACTGCTGCTGCATATCTCCTCATCACCTTCTGCATGTCAAGAGTGAATCATAACCTCGAGTCAACATCAGAGGCCCCTGCAGCTTGCAACCTGTGTTGACTTTCCCCTGGAGATATTTAGTTATATATCTATATACCTATATACTGTAGTTATTTATCTATATACCCGGGTATATGTACACAGACTAACTAAAGCCCCAGCTGGGCCTTCATTGTGTTTTTATACTGTTTATGGTCCATTTATACTTGCAAGTTAACCTTTACTACATAAAGTTCCTAGTACTGGTATACTTGACTGTGTCAGTGAATGACTTCTGCAAATGGTTGCTGGGAGCAATAGTCCCTCTGCTCCAAATGTGTTGTTTTGCTTAGCCAACTTGATCTATTTACCAGAAAGGTGGTCCCTATTAGTTGCAAGGGCCTTATTCTGGGTGGAGGCACTGCCACAGCAAAAATTTAACCCACTCTTCCACTCAGTGAAGGCTCAGCTCCTCTTTGCTACCAACAGGTTAGCGCCATAGCCACTGTTTCTGTATCCCGTGTATAGGGGATGATCAGCTGCCTGGCCTGGTGTGCCAAGCTAGAAGCCTTGTAGGAATCCCACTCCGATTTTATTTTAAACTGCTTAAAAAAAGATATTCCCAAATTTGACACCAATGGTCATGTAGGCTGGGCTAATTGGGCCTGAATCTTGGATTCGGATCCATTAGGATGCCCCCGAGGGTATTAGCAGACCTTAAAGTGAACCAAACACCAGGATTTCGACTATCCTGGTAGTTGGTCCTTGCCCCAGGGGAAGCCAGAGATCACCCACTTTCACCTTTGTCTGCTCCAACGGCGCCCACACTAGTCCAATCAGAGAATTAATAGGGAGTGAGCTCTCCCATGTGTCTGGCCTAAGTGAATGGCTGGGCATGGGGAGCCTAGGCTGGCCGCAGGGGGTGATGGCTCCACTTTAAATTTTTTTCTCCACTTTTGATTCTCTTTGTAATTGCAGGTACATTCATCTTTTAATAGAAACAGCTACTGTACATGAAGGAGAAATCACAAATATATTGTACAAAATCAGACATGAATAACATCTGAAAACACTATAAGATGGCGGCTGTGTTGGAAAATTAATGCAGGTGAAAACCACATAATCTGAAAATCCAAAAAGTCAATGGAATCGTTTACTCATTAAACAAAACACAGCTACAGAGGCAAATCCTCAGAAACCCCCATACTTTACACTGCTTTGTCTGATGGGAACGATTCCACGTCGTAATGTGACCGCACTTGCTTGAGCAAACAAACTCTTGCTTCATCTTTCCAAAGTATTGATGAGAGGATGCGGCATCGCTTGTTAAGTCTTTGTTCGTATTTACCCCTGAAAGCTTCCTAATCCCCCGCCATGTTTACACGTCCTCACCACCTTTCTTATACTACAATGCACTCGCGCTACATCTGACATGGCCAGATGTGCGGAGAGAGGCTTTCATACATCAGATCAGTGGAGTGAGGGAATCTGGGCCCATCAGTGATTGGACTTCAGAGAGATGTATTGTAACAATATGGAGGGTTTACGTAACAAATCTCACCCCGAAGGTACAAGGAACCTGCCAGAAAAAGCCCAATTCATTTTTGTAGGTGATCAGTAGAGATGGGCAAAGTCCCCCAAAGTTTGGGTTCGGCAAGTTCGGCCGAACTGTGAATAAACCTTTGAGTTCGGACCCAGTCTAACCCCCCACTATGGGGGGTGGCTGTGGCAAGGGTGGTGCAACTAACCTAAGCCCCCGATTCTCTTCTTTCAGCAGCAGAGCGGCATCAGCAGGAGCCTTTCAAACTGGCCCCAGCCGGGGCTTCAAAAAGGTATCGTATCCGTGCATTCGCCATCCTCCTCTTCTTGCCCAAGCTGAGCACGCTGCCCTAGTCTCTGTGCGCACACTGCCCTGGTGTCTGTCTTCTGTGCACGTGCCGTGCACCATTGTCATCTACATGCACGAGCACCATTCTCGTCTGGCCTGATCCTCATTTCCTGGCCAGTAAGTCTCCATGGGGGGGTGGGGTGCAACCAGCTTCACCTAAGGTTGCAGCAAGAGAAGCACTGCTGTAACTTACCTGATCCCTGATCTTCGATCTGGTTGCACGCCACCTTCCTATGGAGACTTACCGGCCAGGAGATGATGGTCAGGCCAGACGAGAATGGTGCGCGGCGAACGCATGAAGACAACAATGGTGCACGGCACGCACACAGAGGAAGGAAACCAGGGCAGCACATGAGAGCAAAAAGAAAATGAAAGCTCAATAGGGATGCAGAAAAAAAAGAGAAAAATAAAGAAGGTAAGAAAGAAAGCAAGTCAGAGAGTTGAACAGGGATGCAGAGAAAGTAACAAAAGAAAAAGAGAGAGAGAGAGAAATCAGAGCGATGAAGGGAAGGTAAAAAGCAAGAGAGGGAAAGAGAGAGAAACAAAAAAAAAGAAGGAAAGAGAGAGAAAGAAAGAAACTGGAGTAGAGAGATGGAAGGAATTTAAAAGAAGGTGAAAGAGTTAAATAAAAATGCAGAAAAAGAAAGAAGAAGAAAGAAGGAAAGAAGTGAGAGTGTTGAATAGGGATGCAGAGAAAGTAACAAAAGAAACAGATAGAGAGAAAGAAATCAGGGGAGAGTGATGAAGGGAAGGAAAAAAGGAAGAGAGTGAGAAAGTGTTTAATATAGATGCAGAAAAGAAAGAGAGAGAGAAAGGAAGAAGGAAAGAAAGAGAGAGAGAGATAGAGTAAGGCTGTCCTCTGACGCACCTTTGTGTTTTTTTTACACCTAAAACTGTAATCAAGACACGTCAGTTTGAAGCCTTGTTGAGGACCACCTGTTGGGAACCCCTGTTTTAGACAACTAATGACTGAGACAAATGGTGCTTTTATTATCTAAATGATGCCAAGTTAACACAAATATGATAAATAAGGCGGAAGATCAACAATGATAGGGTTCCCTTGACCTTTTGGGCCCTGGTGCGGTCAACCCCCCCCTCAAGTTACGCCCCTGCTTTCTAAGCACCTCCTCTAACCCTTGGCTATGTCCTGGATTTTTCTTCCTGTTTACTTTGTTTGCTGTGACACTTATAGGTGTTAACTAACATTAACTACCGTATCCATCCACACTATATAATGTCCTGGCTGTTTATGCCCTTAGTGGGTCAAGCAAGGGCTCATATGTTAACTTGCAGGCCTAACCAATGATGCTGGTGATAAGTAAGCGCCCCCCCGATGAATTATTGCAAACAAGCTACTGCTCTAATTGGATGCGCCAGGTGGTCGAGTCAACAAGCTGCTACCATGGAACATGCTGGAATAATGTCATTGATGGCAAAAGAGCCTCTGCTGTTGAGTACATATAGTTATATAAGTTGATCCGCCCTCCCATGAAGTTATGTTGGGGGTGGTACTTGAGATAATTGGGAACACAGTGTAGGTAAGTGCTAAGTTACCATAGAGTTGCAAGTGGAACAGAATCGCTTGCTGGATCATAGAGTGAGAGGGTTTGTTGCAGATTATTCTCTCTCTCTCTAGCTGCTGATTACACACTTCCTGCCCCTGCATGTTGGGGTTTGCAGCCACTGACTGGAGGTATCAAAGAATATATATAGAGGAGACTGCCTGGTTGCAGGAGGAGAACTGAGCACCAGGCTTGCTGCCGGGTGCTGTTGCAACCTGCATATACAACCCCAAAGTGGAGCACTTCCCAGACTGCTGGTGCCACATGAGGGATCTTCTGTCACTGCTCCCGAACTTCTCCATTGCCTCCTGCATGTGAACCTGCTGTGTGTCTTGTGGAGGATCTTCTACTACTGCTGCAAATCTCCTTCTGTGTGTCAGGAGTGTATCATCTTCTCGAGTCAACATCAGGGGCCCCTGCAGCTTACATCCTGTGTCAACTATCTCCTGAAGGTATTTAGCTATTGTTTATATATATACTGGAGTATATGTGCACAAATTCACTAAAGCTGGGCCTCTCATTGTGTTGTTATACTGTGTATGGTCGGTTCATACTTTTATTACATAATTACATTTATTACATAAAGTTCCTAGCACTGTTATACTTGGATGTGCCATTGAAGGACTAAGGTAAATGGTTGGTGGGAGCAGTAGTTCCTCCGCGCCAAATGTATTGTTTTGCTTAGACGACTTGATCTATTTCCCAGAAAGGTGTTCCCTATTAGCTGCAAAGGCCCAATTCTGGGTGGAGGCACTGGCATACCAAACATTTAACCTACTCTTCCACTTAGTGAAGGCTAAGCTTCTCTTTGATACCAACAAAGACATAGTCTGTCTTGAGTGGGGTGTTTACTATCAGCCCCACAAAAAAACCCTACAACAGGAAAGGTTGCAAGACTCTCGGATACATGCTTTATTAAAAAAATGTTTCAGTCTAAAAGGTAGTTGCATGGCCTAGTAAAAAGTGAAAAAACTGCAAAAGCGCTTCAGCATAATTTAATGAAAAGCCCAAATGCTTAATAAATTTCCCAGCATCTAAAATAAATAGATTTTACATTTTTAGTCACTTACTTTTTATTCTTTCAACTCTGCAACTCTGTTCAGGACTCAAGGATACGGGCGCCGCCATCTTGTCTCAGAAGCATCACATACTGAGGAGAGGAGAGCGAGGCAAAGGTGCAGGGGGCGGGTTATAGACAGAGCAGAGCTGGGGTCAGGGAAAGGACAGCAATGTTGGATGTTTGAAAGCTCAGAAAATGCAATAGATGCAGGTAGTATGATTTTTAATGTGGGCAAACTGTATGTACAGCGTGTGGGAAACATATAAGATAGGCTCTTATTCAGGGTGAAGTTCTGGTTTAATCTGGCCCATGACAGGTTTGCATTCTCAGTGTGAGCTCTAATTTTTTTGGGTTGGAGGAAGAACATAAAAGGCCACCGTCTATAGAGAAACGGTAAATGCCATTTGGATGATCTTGGCAGCCATCGTGTTTGCTCTGGCAGACGCTGCCGCAACATTCGGGAGAGAGAACTAGACATGTTTTTACCATCAGATTAATACCGGTTGACAGGAACATTTTAAACACGGAGCGATAACTGGCCGGCAGCATATTCCCCAGATTAGAGCTTGTCAGCAGGAAGCAAAGCAAGATGAATGATCTTATGATAACCCGCCATGACCGCGTGTGGGGTCAAATCATCCCCCTGTATAGGGCTGGCTGTCTACACACACACATATACAGCCAATACTTGGGATGCACATTATGAGCATCAGTAGTAGTTGGAGATTCTTTCACAGCAGCAGCAATGGCCCCTGTTGACTCCCCTTAGCTTTCTTCTTTTGCCAGTCTGCTCTGTACTTTAAACTTGAAATGTCTGGGCCAGCACCACTGGCGTAACTAGAGTCATTTGGGCCCTGGAGCAAACTTTGCCATCCTCTCAAATTATACAAATTATCACATGGTACCCATGCATCTCAGATCCCATCAGGGCAGACTTGGGTTACAAAACAGTGTGTGACTTTTTTGGGCACGCTGGCCCTGCTGTACTGTTCTAGGCCCAGTATAGTATCTTAAAGTGGACCAACACCCAGGATTTTGACTATCCTGGGTTTTGGTCCACTTCTGTGTGAAACCCCCCAGAAAGCCCCAAAAACTCACCTCACCACGCTCCCACGTGACCGCGCCGTCCAATCCCCGCCGACTGACAAGCAGGTGACAGCGACGGACAAGACAGCGCGTCCGCCGCCTCCCGCACGTCACTCTTTCAGGGCGCGCCCCCCCCCCCCGGCCATTCACAAACGGCCGGCGCGGGCGCGCGCACGTCTAGAGGGTTTTTTGGGGGTTTCACCCCGCGGGACATCCGAGATCGGGATAGATTCTTATAGATTCCCGGGCCGATCACCCCTGGGTGTTGGTCCACTTTAATGTCACATCATATGTGTTTTGCACCTGTCCACCGCACGCCCCAGGCTGGCTTGTTTACATCCCAGCTGACCCGGCACTGCATCTTTCACACGTGTGCTGTGAGCCGGTTACTCTGCAAGGACAGGTAGGACCATCTTTACACTAGCCTGATAAAGGGGACCTCATGACCCACGGACTATTTGGCTCCTGTTGGCCCAAAGGGGGGCCTGAGAACAGGTGGGTGCGTCATTTTGAATCTTTGCCTAGCTACTCCTCTGATCATAGTTATTGGTATTTTGGCGCAGATGGGCATGTTATTGACTATTGATTATTGATAATTTTATCTGTTTGTATTGTGTGGTTTATGAATCCGGATTAGATTGTATTTTCTCACAATTAGTTTGATATAATCTTTTAACATATTTATTTGGGCACTTGCACTTTACACTGTTTGATATTGTTATGGATATTAGATGTTTTGCATGCACATGCACCATATTGGCTAATGGTTAGAGAGTAGTTCATTTAATTATTATTATTACATATTAAGACATATTGCATAGTGAGTATCCGGATAACATATGTGGTTTCGTTATCAGATTAGGTTAGATATGTGTGTATTAATTGATACTATATTTTATTTCATACTTACTCACTCTTGCCTCATCTTTATGCTTGTCTGTCTTGTGTGGTACTTTGTGTATTTTAGAGGTTTTTAATATGTCATTTGTCAATTTTTCTTTTGGAACAAATATGTCATTTAAATGATCATTATACATGTTCGAGAGCCTCCCTATGAATTTTTGGCCTTTAGTATATGTCGCACCTGACCATAAGACGCACCCAGGGTTTAGAGGACACCAAACTTGTAATCGAAAGTTTGCCAGAACTTGCCAAACCCGAATTTTGGGGGGTTCGCTCAAAAACATCTCCCATATCTGTCCATTTCACACCTGAACCACTAAAATTCTAGAACATGACCTGATCATCTCCTGACTTGACTACTGCAGCACTCTCTTCTGTGGTCTACACACTGGCACCATGCAACCTATTGTAAGCTCTGCTACTCACCTTATCCACCTCTCCTCTCGCGTTTACAATGCTGCCCCTCTCTGTTAATCCCTACACTGACTGCCAATATCTGAAATATGCACAGAGCTAAAGTAGTGAGCCCTCCCAGTGGTCACAGGATTGAGGGGAAAGTAGAGGGGAAAGGACAGGAACATCGGGACTACAGGAATGTGCCATCAATGGTGGCAACCACTCAAGGGACAAGCACAAGCCTCTTATACCCTCCCAGTGATCACAAGCTTGGAGGAGAGGGCAAACACCAAAATAATAATAAATGACTATTTAAAACTAACCAACCAAACCAATAAAGCAAAATAAGTGTAAAGGCCAGTGGGGGTGGTGGCAGAGAAACTGGCTGTGTCTGAGGTGTGGGGTAAGGCGTAGTGAAAACCCATGTTACTTACTGTTGTTGTACCATTGTGTATTCTTCATTTCTCCACTGGAGCAGGTTGCAGTAGGTTCACAAGGTGCAGTACAACAGCACATGATCTGTATAACAGTTGTAGCCTTTTGAAGATTAAAGAAGGTTTTTATAATCCTCACTTCTGTGCTCTTGGGAATTCTTTCAGCCCAGGCCCCTGACACTTGCTTCTTCTTTTTAGTGCCTTGGTTACTTTTCCCAAAGAGCAATTTGAAACTATAGGATCCATCCTTATATTCTCTCTGACGCAGCCAAGTTACACTCCTAACTCCTCCACATCACATGCCCCACATGTTCACCACTGATGCAACAGGTTCAGGTGACGCTCTCCAGACGAGTTCTAACTAGATCTTGCTCACCTAGTCTTTTCCTCTATTTCCTGGCTGATCACCTTTTGACCTATGTTGCTTTTCTATATTCTCAATAGGCTCAAATCTCTCTACTGCCATCACGTGGCCTGACCATCCCATGGCATCAGTGCTGAGTCAACCCCTAGTTTGTGGACAGGCAACAAGTGCACTCCACAATTGAGAATATAGCATTGCAGACACAGATTGTTGATATGGCCACTCCTAATTTGATGGTACTGATGATTTAGAATTGTAAGAGCAGATAATGTGGCAGAGGTGGGTATGGATCAACCACAGCAATGGTTCTGATTCTATAGGATAAGGGACAGAACATGAACTGGTGTTTCTTGGTTGGGGGTGTGCAGTGGTGCCGGGTACATGAGAGGTTGGGGGGTATCAGCAGCCCAGTGGCCCTAAAGCAGCAACCAACATGTAATTCTCCCAGGTCTCTCAATGGCCACCTGCCCCTGCCTACAGATGACTTTCACCAAGACCAACCTCTAAATGTAGGATCCTCGTTGTCACATGGCCCACATGTTTATCACTAATGTAGCATGTGCAGAGGTCTCTCTCCAGACTAGCTCTTGCTACATCTTATTCACCTAGTCTCCAATCTACGTTGCTATTCTATATGCTCAATGGGCTCATTTCTCTCTACTGCCAACCTGTGGCCCATGGAGTCCATGCTGAGTATCCCCCCCCCCCCCCCCCCCAAAGTGATTTGTGGACAGGCAACTAGTGCGCTTTAAAGTTGAGAATATAGCATTGCAGGCACAGATGGCTGCTCCTAATTTGATGGTACTGATGCCTTAGAGTTGTAAGAGCAGATAATGTGGCAGAGGTGGGTATGGTATGATCTAACTACAAACTGCATTCAATACCTAAATCCTATTTAAAGTGGACCAACACCCAGGGGTGATCGGCCCGGAAATCTATAAGATTCCCAGGCCGATCACCTCCCACCCCGCGGGACATCCGAGATCGGGATGTCCCGCGGGGTGAAACCCCCCAGAAACCCCAAAAAGATCTTACCTGATCCGCCGCCGCCTCCCGCGCGCCCCTCCAGCCGTGCGCGCGCCCGCGCCGGCCCTCTGTGAATGGCCGGCGGGGGCGCGCGCGCCGAGAGTGACGCGCGGGAGGCGGCGGCGGCGGAAGAGGCTTGTACGTTCCTGTCCCCTGCCTAGACGTTGGCGGGGATTGGCTGCGGCGTTCACGTGGGAGTGGGGAGAGGTGAGTTTTTTTGGGTTTCTGGGGAGTTTCACACAGCGGGGCACCCCCGATCGGGGTGCCCCGCCGAAGTGGACCAAAACCCAGGATAGTCAAAATCCTGGGTGTTGGTCCACTTTAAAGAGGAACATAGGGGGGAGCTTAAAACCTCCCCCAAACCTCACGATCTGCTGCCCCCGCAGCACTCCAGTTTTGTGCAGTGTTTACTCATCTCGCCAGGGGATCCATGTTCTGGGTTCCTCAGATTACGGGCGAACTTTCGACAGGCGGCGCCATCTTACATACCATCAGGCACTCCGCGCGTCCCCCGAACTTCCCATGAATGGAATGCAATAGAGCAGCCTGAAATCCTACGAGGCTTCGGCTAAATCCATAGTTTCATTAACAGACGGCTTAGCCGGCTGGGGGCAGAGGATCGGGCCCTGGAGCAGCCGGATGTCGCCACAGCAGCGACATCCAAATGGCATGTAGGGGCGAAATCGGCCCCTTTTTATTTTTGGTACAAAGTTCCTCTTTACAACTGATATATGTAGCGGGCACGTGCCTGGGTGGGGGAACTCGCTCTGGGGAGCGAGGGGGGCTCTTGGACCTAGGGTAGGGCATCCCAGGTTGGTGTGGCATGTGTGGGGGTGGAGGTGCACTTACTGGCTTCAGTCGTTGCTGGTCTCCATTGATGACACTTTTAGGTGAACTCAACATGGTCTTTATTGATTGGCTTCCATCCATGGTAAAACAGCATCATCCAGTACAGGCATAATCCAAAGGTTACAGCAAACAGTACAATCCATTGCTCTCCTCCATGGCTGTCTCTCAGCTCCTCCACAACATTGAAATACAGTCTTGGCTTAAGAACACTCTAGAAGGGTTGGTCTCTCCCTTATATAACCTCTGTATTGTTGCTATTCCAACTTAGGCCCTTATTTATGAAGGAATAGCGACAGGTAGCGACTGGTGAGCGGCCGGTAATGACGGGCACCGCCAGGAGAACGCCGGCTCCCCACCACAATCACACATTTATCAAGCCGATCCTGCTTAGCGACTGAGATAGCGCCATATAGCGACTCATTCATCATTATTCCAGCCTCAGCCCACAGCGCCAGCGTCCGACCTTGAAGAGCGACAGGTATGACCTCTCGCTACCTGGCGCGCTCCAATGCATTTCAATGGAACAATCTTTAAATATTCATAATTAATTGTTATTGTTTTTTTTTTTTTTTTTTTTTTAAATGTGAAAAATTCTGTGACCACTTCTGCCATTTTAGATAATTTTTTTTAAGGTAAAAAAAAAAATGTACAGAATTGATATTACAGGTCTGATATTAATGTATTCATATTACAAAATTATTGAAAAAACTTGTTTTTTTTGGTTTCCAAAAATATGGTTGTTTGGGGGTTAAAAAACTACTTTTAACCCATCGCCGCCAGCGCTCTGGGGTTTAAACAAGCATTTCACAGCGCAATAATTTTTTGAGCGTGATTTTTTAATGAATATGGTGGGAGCCGGTCGCTAGGGCCAGTCGCTATCATGCGCTCCCATACAGTGCGGAACCTGTCAAATAGCGACTCCTCACCCAATATTCAACATTACGGCAAACCGACTGAATCGCTATCAACTACCAAACAACGGCCAAGCACAGCGACTACTAGCGGGCGCTCTGATTTTCCGCTACAGTCGCTCAACTGTCGCTACCTGCCGCTATTAATGAATCGGCCTCTTAGTTAGTTAATGTTGCCAATGCCGCCTGGCCAAGTCTCTATTTCCCAAACTAAAGGGAAACGCCAGACCATTAAAGTATTAGTTAGGTTCATTCCTTAGGCAACACTGCCATCATGTGGTTTCATGATGCAATGGTCCCAAGAAATGCATCTAACATGTTTCTAACTAGAATTAATAGGTTTCTATCACTATCAGGGGCCTATCTCACTGACAGGGCTCTAATGGTTCCTACTTGCAGTGTTGCCCATGGTTTCCACCCGTCACATATATCTCCCAGTCGAATGAACAAATATGACCAATGGGGTGTTCAAATCATTCCTAGTTCTACTTAAAGAGACTGTCCCTGCAACAGCTATAATAAGGCAACAAGCTGCTCCCCTGATGCCTATCCCATGAGCCTCTCCTCCTTTTTCCTGCAGTACCCTGTAGAAGCCATAGCAGGGTTCCAAATGTGTCCCTCATCTAAATTTCATTTCTCCAGGACCACACAAAAAGTGGTCTGAAAGCCACTCTGTCCCTTGGTGCTTTCAGCATAAGCCGCCATGGCAAGTCAGTGGTCCTGGGTCTGGCATGCTCAGGACCCATAAAGCTGTACCATGATGCACCCATTTGAGCTCTGCCCTTCCTATACCCGGCCCCACTGTACACCCCCAGCCAGGAAACCGCACTCCAAAAGTCCTGTCCCCTATCCTATAGCCTCAGCACCATGGCTATCGTTGGGCCATACCAACCTCTGGCTCATTATCTGCCCTTACAAAAGATAGAGCATCCGTACCATCAATTCCATGACCTGTCCCTGCAATGTCTCATCTGTGAAGTACACTCATTGCTGGTCCAGAAAGCGCACTGAGATCAGGGGTCAGCTGAATCCAGTGTTTTTTTGGCCCCAGTCCACCAGTGGGTGTAGATACAGAAGGTCCGTGTCTATCTGCTCTACCATCACTGCCTCTCCAAGGCCCTTATTTAACAAGGGATAGCGCCAGGTAGCGAATGGTGAGCGAACGGTAATGACGGTCACCGCCACGAGAATGCCGGCTCCCCACCGCAATCACACATTTATCAAGCCGATCCTGCTTAGCGACTGACAGAGCGCCAGATAGCGACTCATTCATCATTAATCCTGCCTCACCCCACAGCGCCAGCGAGCAACCTTGAACAGCGACAGGTATGACCTCTCGCTACCTGGGGCTCTCCAATGCATTTCAATGGAGCAATCTTTAAATATTAATAATTAATTGCTATTAATGTTTTTTTTTTTTTTTTTTTTTTTAAATGTCAAAAATTCTGTGACCACTTCTGCCATGTTAGATATTTTTTTTAAGTTAAAAAAAAAAAAAAAATGTGTGCAGAATTGATATTACAGGTCTGATATTAATGTATTCATATTACAAAATGTTTTGAAAAACTTTTTTGAACGTGATTTGTTAATGAATATGCTGGGAGCCGTTCGCTATGGCCATTCGCTGTCATGCGCTCCCATACAGCGCGGAACCTGTCAAACAGCGACTCCTAACCCCGTATTCAACATTACCGCACACCGACTGAGTCGCTGTCAACAACCGAACAACGGCCAAGCACAGCGACTACTAGCGGGCGCTGTGAAAATACCGCTACTGTCGCTCATCTGTCGCTACCTGGCGCTATTAATGAATCGGCCTCCAAGTCCTGCTGTGCTTGATTAATACTTAAAGCAGACCTTCACCCTGAAAAAGTATCACCTGGATGGTATATATTTGATATATTTGATGTAACTAAAACCATGGTAAATAGACACAAAACAACTATTTAAAGTGCGTGAAACATACAAAAAAGATGCACAATAATGGTGTATAGACGGCAGCAGCTCAGGTTGGGGCTCAGTCTGCAGCCTTGCCACGTACCACCTGGGATCTTAAACGGGACCTTCACCCTGAATTAGAGCCTATCTTATATGTTTCCTCCCTGGTACATACAGATTGCCCACATTAATCCGGACCTTCACCCTGAATTAGAGTCTATCTTATATGTTTCCCCCACCCTTTACATACAGATTGCCCACATTAATCCGGACCCTCACCCTGAATAAGAGTCTATCTTATATGTTTCTCCCACCCCCTACATACAGATTGTTCACATTAATACGGACCCTCACCCTGAATAAGAGTCTATCTTATATGTTTCCCCCTGTACATACAGATTGCCCACATTAATCCGGACATTCACCCTGAATAAGAGCCTATCTTATATGTTTCCCCCACCTTGTACATACAGATTGCCCACATTAAGCCAGACCTTCACCCTGAATAAGAGTCTATCTTATATGTTTCTCCCACCCCCTACATACAGATTGCCCACATTAATCCGGACATTCACCCTGAATAAGAGCCTATCTTATATGTTTCCTTCACCCCCTACATACAGCTTGCTTACATTAAAAATCACCCTACCTGCACCTATTCAGTTTTTTTGACCTTTTAACATCCAAGATGGCGGCCTGTGGCGTCTCAGGCTGCCTGCAGTCAGGAAGTGTCTTCTGAACATGCCGCTCTGCATTCTGAGATTGCTAACCTTTTCCTGACCCCAGCTTTGCTCTGTCTGTGCAAAACACAGCTATAACCCGGTCCCCTGCACTTTTCACCCCTCTCCTCAACATTTGATGCTTCTGAGGCAAGATGGCGGCGCCCGTATCCTTGAGTCCTAACCAGAGTTGAATCCCAGCGAGGGAAAGATTAATAAGTAAGCAACTAAAAAAAAAAAAAAAATACTATTTATTAATTTTAGATGCTGGGGAATAGGGTTTGGGCTTTTCATTAAAGCGGACCAACAGTCAAAAATCCCTTAAACCAGACCAACACAACAAACAGTGCTCGTATTTACTCTTTTCTAACTGTTCTACAAAACATGGAGTGGACGTGCAATGTACACACTACAATCATCAATCAGAATTTGATACTTTTATTGGTACAAAAAACTAAAAACATACACACACCACAATACAAATTAAAACCAACCAGTATGGCCAGAAGACCTTAATCAATAAATGTGACCCCTAAAGGTCTATGAAATTCATGGCCTATGGGTGAAAAAACTATAAGAATTGGTGCCTGAGAGGCTATAACCTATCCTTTTGTGCCGGCACAAAAAATCTATGAGGCCGATTCATCAATAGCGCCAGGTAGCGACAGATGAGCGACTGTAGCGTGATTTTTTCAGCGCCAGCCAGTATTCACTGTGCTTGGCCGGCGTTAGCTTGATGACAGTGACTCAGTCGGTGTGCGGTAATGTTGAATACGGGCTGGGGTGTCGCTGTTTCACAGGTCCAGCGTTGTATGTGAGCGCCTGACAACGAATGGCCAGAGCGAACGGCTAGCTTCATATTCATTAACAAATCACGCTCCGAATTTGCTGTCGCTGTCCATTCCTTGTTTAAACCCCAGAGCGCTGGCGGCGATGTGTATTAACTAGTTTTTAACCCCTAAACAACCATATTTTTTGATTGTAACATGATACATGTTTTTAGAATCATTTTGTAATATGAATACATTAATATCAGACCTGTTAGATCAATTCTGCACAAATTTTTAAAAAAATTTTTTTTTACTTAAAAATAAATCCTAACATTGCAGAAGTGGTCTCCGAATTTTTGACATTAAAAAAAAAAAAATTTAATACCAATTAATTATGATTAATTATAGATTGCTCCATTGAAATGCATTGGACATCGCCAGGGAGCGACAGCTCATACCTGGCGCTGTGAAGGAATTTGCAGCGGCGCTGTTCGGTCCAGGCGGCTTCATGATGAATGCCGCGCTAGCCGTCGCTGTCGCCGGCGCTAGCCTCATTTTGCTTGATAAATGCGTCATTGTGACCGCCGCCGGGCATATTTGAGTCGGTAGCCGCCGATAGCTGGCGGTACCTGGCGCTCGTCAGACACTACCTGGCGCTAGCTCGTGATAAATAAGGCCCTAAATCTCACGTCATATGGTAACACCCTGGGCAATGGTCAGGCCAACCTCAATAAGAACTACCCGCGCACGCAGCCCCCATGCTGCTTCAACAGTTTTCTAACTGTTGCTGTGGTTAATTTTAAAAACAAGATGGCGGCTCATGCATTTGCAGGCCACCTGTCAATTATGTCAGTTGGGAGAGGAAGCTCCAAATTGGCCGCTACTTTCCTTTTCTAACTGTACCAGGCTGATGGTCTGGTTTAAATTATGCTGAAGGTCTGGTTTAATATGAATGCCGTCTCATCTTCCATTCTTTGATTTAAGATGTGGCTGAAACATGGTGGGAATGGGGTAGCTGTGTTCATAACCACACATCCATTCTATTGTCCCTATTCCAGCGGATGACACGAGGACGCAGCTGATCTATTTGAAGTTGTCAGTTTCTGGGCCTTGGAAAAAATAGGGACTTGCACTAGACCCTATTCAATCTGTAGGAGGTGCCGCTCCCAAAGCTGCAAAAGAGCTCAAACCAGGAACAAAAAAAGCATGTTGGGAGGCCCTAAACTCATAATTTTATAAAAAAATAAATTTTTATTAATTACATATTTATAATCACTACATACAATACACTCAACATATTAAACTCCCTTAAAAAAACACATAAATGGGACAATAACACACAGGACAAACCAACATAAAGGTGTGTAGGCGATGGGGAGAGTCTCACCACACTAATTGATATCAAATGCCTATATATATATATATATGCTAAATCATTCAACACAGTGCAACTGAGCATGTGCAAATTCTGCCTATGATCCGGATCACTACAAAATCTATTTATTTATAAAGTGCAAGTGCTACCAGTCAAACAATCAATTAAAAATTAATATTACTAACCATAACAACTCATAAACATATCAATCTACTCTATTCACCAATAAAAAATATAATCACCTGTATATATTATTTAGGCATCCCAAAGGGGAACCACTGATATATATCACAATACCATTCAACAAAGTATTGTGGGTGATGTGCCCACGGAACGCGTGGCTCCTGGTGCGGTAGGCGGTGGGGAGACTTCACACATGTTATTTTCATGATACCTTGGCTTTATTTCTGGTGATGTTTTTGTGTGATATTATTTTTTGATTGGTATTGTGATATATATCAATGGTTCCCCTTTGGGATGCCTAAATAATATATACAGGTGATTATATTTTCATTGGCGAATATATAGTAGATTGATATGTTTATGAGTTGTTATGGTTAGGAATATTAATTTTTAATTGATTGTTTAATTGATTGTTTGACTGGTAGCACTTGCACTTTATAAATGTATAGATTTTGTAGTGATCCGGATCATAGGCAGGATTTGCACATGCTCAGTTGCACTGTTGGAACACTATGTTGAATGATTTTAGCACATATATATTTAGGCATTTGATATCAATTAGTGTGGTGAGACTCTGCCCATCGCCTACACACCTTTATGTTGATTTATCCTGTGTGTTATTGTCCCATGTATGTGTTTTTTAAGGGATTTTAATATGTTGAGTGTATTGTATGTAGTGATTATAAATATGTAATTAATGAAAATGTATTTTTTAAAACAATTTATGAGTTGAGAGCCTCCCTACATGCTTTTTTTATATATAAAATCTGCTACTTGTTAGACCAGGAACCACATTTAATATGTTCATTTTTATTTTTATTTATTTATATGCAAGCTGGCACAGTTGTGCAGCAGGGACGTGCTAAATGAATATATAACTATTTAAAACACTCACAAACAAGTTATAATGTTTCTGTTGGTGGTCTGATATCACAGAGATAAGATGGTCCAGGTCTGCTGTCACTGATCGAGGTGTGGCCCTTTCAGGAAACATGCACATGGCTGACCCTGCTTGCCTCCAGATGTGGTTGTGCTCATGCCAGCCATTCAGAATGGCCTGCCACTGCTGCGTGCCAAGCTAGAGGTATAGTGGGGATGCGGCCGCGCACCGAGAACTTATTACGTTTCTGTCTTTCTCCCTCTGCAGCTCCAAGAAAGAAGAATCGAGACATCTGCCAACATTGGTTCTGGCACCTGTAGTTGTTTTGTGGATGGTTTGCAGTCTTCTATGTCTTCTATGGGATATTTACTGGATAAATGGTAAAAACTGTGGAAACTAGAGATTAATGTCTCTAAATGTAAAATCCTGCACTTGGGTAGAAGGAATCCCGGCTCTGAGCACCGTATGGGCAGCACTGTGTTATCCAGGACCTCGGAGGAGAGAGATTTAGGGACACTGATTACTGAAAGCTGCAAGATGATTGGACAGTGTAGCCAGGCAGTGGGAAAAGCAAGCAGGATGCTCGGCTGCATAGCTCGAGGCATCACCAGTAGGAAGAGGGAGGTTGTGATGCCTCTGTATAGAGCCCTGGTGAGGCCACAGCTAGAATACTGTGTGCAGTTCTGGAGACCTTACCTGCAAAAAGACATTATTCAAATAGAACGGGTCCAAAGGCCGGCAACAGAAATGGTGGAAGGACTTATACTTAAAACTTATCAGGAGAGACTTAAAGAACTTAATCTGTACAGTCTGGAGGAAAAAGGGGAGAGGGGGGACATGATGGAGACCTTTATATATGTGACAGGAGGGAAAAAGGTTCAGGAGGGAAGTGTTTTTAAGAAAAAACGTAATTATCGAACAAGGGGCCCAACCTGAAGCTAGTCGGAGGAAAGATCAGGAGCAATGTTAGAAAATATTATGTTACAGAAAGAGTAGTAGATGCTGGGAACAAACTTCCAGGAGAGGTAGTTGAAAAATCGACAGTCAGAAAATTTAAACATGTCTGGGATAAGCCTCCATCTATCCTAAGATAAAGAGAACATACAGTATACACATAAGATACAGAGAACATACAGTATACACATAAGATATAGAGAACATACAGTATATACATAAGATACAGAGAACATACAGTATACACATAAGATATAGAGAACATACAGTATACACATAAGATACAGAGAACATACAGTATATACATAAGATACAGAGAACATACAGTATACACATAATATACAGAGAACATACAGTATATACATAAGATAAAGAGAACATACAGTATATACATAAGATACAGAGAACATACAGTATATACATAAGATAAAGAGAACATACAGTATACACATAAGATAAAGAGAACATACAGTATATACATAAGATAAAGAGAACATACAGTATACACATAAGATAAAGAGAACATACAGTATATACATAAGATACAGAGAACATACAGTATATACATAAGATACAGAGAACATACAGTATATACATAAGATACAGAGAACATACAGTATACATATAAGATACAGAGAACATACAGTATACACATAAGATAAAGAGAACATACAGTATACACATAAGATACAGAGAACATACAGTATACACATAAGATACAGAGAACATACAGTATACACATAAGATACAGAGAACATACAGTATACACGTAAGGGCAGACTAGATGGAGCGTATGGTCTCCTTCTGCTGTCAACCTTCTATGTTTCTATGGATACACACTCGAGTAGCATCTCCCCCGCTGACGGAACACCTTTGAAGATGTGGCCTATCCTTAAACAGACTATTCCCTTGTCAGTTCACATCAAGGAACATTCTGAAGTCTTGTCAAGCGTGTAGATCATTATTTTTCTTTAGGTTCAGTTGTCATGTAACTTATCGGTCTGGCAGTAAGAATATCAAGTCTCCTGTCCTTTCTTGTATTTCCCTGCAAGGTCCTATAGGCGCCCTCCTCTGAACAAACTATCATGTCTGAGGGTCATTTCTTGATCCTAAAATCCGAGTCGATTTCCTTGATCCATTGGATTTTGGTCAACCTCTCTGGAGAGAATTCCGGTCTTTCTTTCTCAGGTGGCTTATTCAAAGGACCCTCAAAACATACATATGCATGTCCTTTCGCAAAGACCAAGATAGACATGGGTCTCTCTGCTTCCCCTGACCTTCCTGACTCCGGGTCCCCATCCTTACCCTCTTCCATGCTTCCCACCACTACCAACACCTGCCACTGCCGGGTCCCAGACCGCTCTCAACCCCATGGCTACCCCAGTCTCCGCGGTCTTCCATCTGGCTAACAGTTGCCTAACGCTCGCAATAAAACTCGAGATGCCTCCTGAGCCATCGACCACCAGTTATGAAATGTGATTGGCGATCCGCTGTGACTCACTTTGCCGAACGATCGCATCCACCGGTCTCCCATCCCAATGATCTTCTCCCCGGGTTACCGTGTCCGAATTGCCCAGTGACCTTCTTCGCGACGGATGTTCTGCTGCTGCTACTGACCCTGGAGCCGCCATTGCCGCTCTGAAAGACAATCCTGTTCCCTCCACCCCTGAAGCTGCTGAACGACCGCCTGTTCCCGTGTGGGCATCTTCGTCCCTCCACCTTGATGCCCTGGACTAGCTCCTGGTCAAACACCACCTGTTGGGAAAAAAGGGGAACTGGCATTTCCTAGGAAACCAATCCCCTGTGAGCTTGTGCACGCAGCTGCTGAGCCGCTGCAGAGGGGGGCGTAAAGTATGTAAGGAGGGGCCGCCATGTCTGCAAGTGAGTGGGGGCCTGTGGCGGGATCTGGGCTTGGGGTGTGTGCTGCTATAGGGGGGTGGGCAGTGCTGGAATTTCATGCATGCGTTGGGGGGAGAGCTTTACCTGGAGGGGTTTTCCCTCCCGAAACAGGGTGGCTGAACTGGCGAAGGGGGGGGCCCACTCCAGGCTCCCAGGTTGGGCAGTGCATAAGGGGGGGGGGGGGGGGTGCTGCTTAGTGGGCCTCTAGGAACCGTGAGGAATGCTGGAAGGTCCAATACTTGAGCTGATGGCTTGAACTGTGACACCGGCTCTGCTCTCCGCTCCTTGCAGGGCGAAGCTCTGACCCCCCATGTTCCCTGGAGAGTGGAGGGGTTAGCTCGCTTGTGGTGGGCGGGGCTTCTGGTTAGCTCCTGACTACAATCCCTATTTTATGATTCTGATCCTGTGCTGCCTGCCTCCGACCTTGGGCCGTTTACCGTTCTGATCCTGTGCTGCCTGCCTCCGACCTTGGGCCGTTTACCGTTCTGATCCTGGGCTGCCTGCCTATGGCTTCGGGTTGACTCCCGGCTTCAAGCCTTTCGAGTCTTGCCGCCTCTCTAGCCCTGGTGTGTCATTATAACAGACTGACAAAACCCACTCCTTGGTTGTAAAAAAAACTATAGATCCTAGGTACACTCCACGGGAATAAAAGTTCTTATAAATACAATTATAATACCACTTTGCTTTTCCCAAGTGCTTAAAAACTGCTTGTGTGGAAGCTGGAACCAATCACCATATGTTAAATTCACGTACCAGATTCCCCAACATCAGCGCTGTCATCACATGCGCTACGCTCTAGCTCCTCTTTAGTGTAAAATATTTGCCAATCTGGGCTTCTTAAAAAATCATCATTATCATATAAATTCCGATGTGCATAACTGGTATACAATTACATTTAGCTCCCCTTCAGGGTAAAATCACTCTTCACAAGAACTTTTCAACATCAATTATTTCCAGATTTTAAATTCTCATAATTGCTTAGTTCGGTATAACCCGTATAACCAAAAAAGAAATAAAGAACCCAAAATAGCCTAATACTGTTAAAATCAACCAGGGGTGCAGCCCCATATCCTTTTAATTGTGCTTACCAAATGTAAAACTTCAAAATGCATAAAAACCAACAGGCTGATTCATCACTAACTCCAGGTAGATGAGCGTCAGTAGCAGGCATTTTCAAAGCGCCCGCTAGTAGTCGCAGTGCTCGGCCGTGAGTCGCTAGTTTATAGCGACTCAGTCGCTGTGCAGTAATGTTGAATACATTGTGACGAGTCGCTATTTTGACCAGTACAGCGCTGTATGGGAGCGCATGTTAGCGACTGCTCATAGCGACCGACTCACACCATATTCAGCAAAAAAACAGCCTCACAAATCTCTGGCGCTGAAAAAAACTTGTTTGAAGCCCAGAGCGCAGGAGGCGGTGTGTTTAAAGTCTTTCCAGCATCTATCCACTAGTAACAAATCGAAAACATATGGAATTACATTGTAACAACATTGTAACATGAACACTTTAATGGCAGAGCTGTAATGTCATTTCTGAAGAAATATATAAAAAATGAAAAAATTATGAAAAAACTGCTTATTCAATGCCAGAAGAGGTCACAGAATTATTTGTGATTTTTTGGAAAAAAAAAAAAAAACACCCCGTTTAAAGAGAAGAAAAGGTTCATCCATTGAAATGTATGGGAGAGCGACAGGTAGCGAGAGGTCATACCTGGCGCTGTGCAAGGCTGAACGCCGGCGCTGTGAAAATGATGAATCAGACGCTACATGGCGCTATCCCAGTCGCTAAACAGATTCTGCTTGATAAATGTGTAATTGCTGCCGTGTCCGGCGTTCACCAGTCGCTACCTCTCATTAACCAGCCACTACCTGACGCTATCCCTTCTTAAATAAGGGCCCAACTCTGTTTCAACCTCAGCTGTGCAAGAGGTGCTTTCCCGTATATGACAATGCAACCAGGATGTCTCTCACCCATTCCGAGCACTACAGGCAATGGTGCTAAATCCATTCACACTTGTCTGTACTCCATCGGCCCTGAGGCCCGACAACGCTAAGTTTCAAACACGCTGGAAGAATGCTCCGCCTGAAGCATTTCGTCTCTACGGACTTAGTCTCTGGACTTACTGTATTTTGCAGCACTAAATTATAGTGTCTAACAAATCATACGACTTCAAATCATTGGTTGCCTCACTGATTTCCAGACCTGGGGCCTTCCTGCCACCCGGCCTATCCTCCCTTGTGGGGAGCTTAAACTACAGGCTTCCAGGTTGAGAGGCGAGCTGGTCTGTTCATCTCTGTAATCAGGGCTCCACTCCCAGTAGTTGACACAACCGCTAAACTAAAGAGCTTTAGAGGCCGATTCATTAATAGCGGCAGGTAGCGACAGTTGAGCGACTGTAGCGGCATTTTCAGAGCGCCCGCTAGTAGTCGCTGTGCTTGGCCGTTGTTCGGTAGTTGATAGCGACTCAGTCGGTTTGCCGCAATGTTGGAAATTGGGTGAGGAGTCGCTATTTGACAGGTTCCGCGCTGTATGGGAGCACATGATAGCGACTGGCCCTAGCGACCGGCTCCCACCATATTCATTAAAAAATCACGCTCAAAAAATTATTGCGCTGTGAAATGCATGTTTAAACCCCAGAGCGCTGGCGGCGATGGGTTAAAAGTAGTTTTTTAACCCCCAAACAACCATATTTTTGGAAACCAAAAAAAACAAGTTTTAGAATTTAGAAATATGAATACATTAATATCAGACCTGTAATATCAATTCTGTACATTTAATAACAATTACCGTAATTATGAATATTTAAAGATTGTTCCATTGAAATGCATTGGAGAGCGCTAGGTAGCGAGAGGTCACACCTGCCGCTGTTCAAGGTTGGACGCTGGTGCTGTGGGCTGAGGCTGGAATAATGATGAATGAGTGGCTATATGGCGCTATCTCAGTCGCTAAGCAGGATTTGCAAGAAAAAACACAGAGCTATATAGAAAGTCTTTGAAAGTCCAATCAAACAAGGGAAAATATTAATTGGTGATTTCTTGAACAGATTATGTGATTATCTTCCAAACTTCAATTACACCCAGTGATTGTCATCAATTCCTGTGCAAATCCACCACCTGTTAAATGGGAGGCTTACCAAATGTAAATCATGGAAAGGCTTTCTTAACACTGTAGATCCCAGGATAATGGCACATCACCTCCCAGAGGAATATATGGAGCAGGCAGAGAAAAAATTTTCAAATCCACTCAACCGAGAGCCCAAGCTCATCATCCAAAGGTGTATGGGGAGATAAAAGAATGACATATAGTGCAACACCGCTAATACTAAAAAGCGTTTAATTAAAACAAGATGCACTCACATGTTAACAATAAAAATGAAGCATTGAACAAAGTTTGAATGTCAGCGACTCTCACCGCCGGGTTTTCAAGGTCCAATGTGAATCAATAAAACCAGGGTTAGATCCTATGTCCAGTAGCTGCTACCCAACGCGTTTCGCCCCCACTGGGGCTTTAACCAGGTTTGCAGCTTGTAGTGGAGAATGGGCTTATATCTCCAATATGTCACTCTTTACCCGGAAGCATAATGAGTACTTCCGGTTTTACTAAAACGATCTCCAAAGTTTAATATTCAACCAGTAACCCATACAGCCTATCTTGCGCAGCCCCACTGATAAAAAGCATGTAGACGACTCTTGATTAAAAAGAGAAACACTTACCACTATAACGATATGTACTGCGTTACCCCCGGAAGTACAATAACTACCTCCGGTCTCTCCGAATGGGCCTCACTGCGCAGCCGCCAATCTAAAGGCACCTGTAATTGCCAATGCGCAGGCGCCCGCCATCAAGTCCGAAGCAGCTCTCACTGCGCACGCGCCAACACAAAACCTCCGGCGAAGCCACCAACAGTGACGTCACCTCGGTCGCCCGGCAACCCGAACATACACACACGCGCACGCGCCAACCCAGGGCACTGCCGGCCTCCGCACCCGCACCATTCATTATTCCATAGCAGTAATTACAGGCAAAGCGCATGCGTCAACTCTTATGCCATGGAAGCTGCTGCAACCAATAGCAAGGAAATCTCTCGCTATTGAGCATATAAAAAACTGTTCATAAAGGCAAACCAGGTACAAATGAAATACACGGATCCTTATAATAATCTGAAACAGATATATCATTATTAGTAAAATGAAGCCTAGACCAAACTCCAACTCCCATAGGGGAATGTGGCAGCTCATACATGACTCTCTCTGAGCTAGCAAAACTAAAATTCCTATAAGCAGCTAGAGGCCCACTTGGCCTAAAAACTTTTTAATTAATAATCTGATGAATCAGTTAAAATTCTAGGACTGAAAAAACCCATAAGCGAGAGTCACGACTAACAACTCACAGTAAATCCATTCCAAATACAATGGTGGATCAAACATAAATGTTGTGTAAATAAAACAGACTATGGACCTTAATACAGTGAACAGGAACAGATCATATAGAATATATATATTAAGAATCATCAATAAAGCAATTTAAATCGTATTCGATATTCAGGCCACGTGGAGTCAGGGTGTTAAGATTATATATCCATCGACTCTCCATCCGTGAAAGTTCCCTCTCCATATTATTTCCCCGCCAATATACTTTCGCCTTATCTATCCCCATAAAAGAAACCGAGCTGGGATCTGAGGCATGAAACTTCTTATAA
Organism: Gastrophryne carolinensis; assembly: GCA_027917425.1. NCBI lineage: Eukaryota > Metazoa > Chordata > Amphibia > Anura > Microhylidae > Gastrophryne > Gastrophryne carolinensis. The sequence goes on from CM051234.1 coordinate 640,917,814, forward strand.
TGGGCTGACAAACTATGCCCTTCATACCCCCTTTTGATATTATACAGATGTTCCCTAATCCGGGTTTTAAGAAGTCGGGTGGTCCTCCCTATATAAATTAAGTTGCATGGACACCAGATGGCGTATACCACAAATCTGGTACTACATGATATAAAATCTTTGATCTTAATAGAGTCAGCCATTCCTGGTACTAAAAACACAGGCGAGGATTTATTTAATTTCAATCCAGTTCTACAACCATAACATGATCCACACCTAAAAAAACCGGTCGGGGGACACTTAACCAGAGTGATCGGTTTAGGTGGATCTACGAAGCTCCGAACAAGACGATCCTTCAGGTTGGGGGCCCTTCTAAAAATACATATTGGTTTGTCTGGTAATACGGGACCGATTACTGGATCGTCCTTTAGGATGGGCCAGTGTTTACTCAAAATGTTTTTAACCTTCCGATGTTGCAAATTGTAACCCGTCAAAAAGGCAAAATCAATTCCTTTTGAATCCCTCTTTTTGACATCACTCCGTTTTCCCAGGAGTAAGGATCTATCCATACCCCTCACTTGTTCTTTCTGTTTTTCAATTTCAGATCGGGGATACCCTTTCTCCTCAAACCTCTTCTGTAATTGAAGGGATTGCGTATCATAATCGACTATATTATTACAATTTCTCTTAATCCGAACAAACTGGCCCCTGGGTATGGCCCGGAGCCAGTTAGGATGGTGACAGCTGGCTCTAGGGACATACCCATTTCTGTCGGTAGTTTTAAAATATGTACAAGTACTCAGCCCGCTAGCTTCCCGTCGGATTTCTAAATCAAGGAAGTGGATTTTTGCTTCGCTAATATCTGCAGTGAACTCCAAATTATAATCATTGGAATTCACAGACTCAAAGAATTCTTCTAATGATGTTCTTGACCCTTCCCAAACAACAATTACATCATCGATGTAACGACGCCATAGCTTCAGGGACGGTAGAGTTTTCCCAAAAATGAAATTCTCTTCCCAAAGCCCCACAAATAAATTGGCCATGCTTGGGGCAAACTTCGCCCCCATCGCTACGCCCTTGATTTGTAAGAAAAATTCACCTCCAAACCAGAAATAGTTATGTTCTAAAGAGAACTTAAGGCATGCCATGATGAAATCAATCTGTTGTGGTGGGAGACCTGACTGTTGTTCCATAAAGTACCTGACCGCCAGCATCCCAAGCTCATGTGGGATCACCGTATAGAGAGAAGTGACGTCTGCTGTTGCCAGCAGACAACCATCATTCACCTCAATATCTTGGCAGATAGTAAGGACCTGGCCTGAGTCCCTTAAATATGCAGGTAATTTTATAACCAATGGCTGTAAAAAATTATCAACATATTCGCCTAGGCGGCATGTTAATGAGTCCACCCCACTCACAATGGGCCGCCCCGGAGGCTTCGTTTGGTTTTTATGAACCTTCGGGAGTTGGTATATTGTCGGAGTCCGAGGCTTTCCGATATTAAGGTATTTGAATTCCTTTTCATTTAAAATTCCCAATTCCCGTCCACCTTCTAAAAGGTCTAGCAATGCTCGATAGTACTCCTTGAGTGGATCTGATTCAAGTTTAATGTATGTATCAGTGTCCGAAAGCAAGCGAGTCAACTCTGCAATATAATCCTGTTTATCTAAAATCACTAGGCCTCCGCCTTTGTCGGCGGGTTTTATCACAATTTCTGTATTTTTCTCTAAACTTTTAATGGCCTTAGAATGGGACAGTAAGTTGTGATGTTTTTTTACCTGAATCTTTCTTAGATCATTAATAACTGCTCCCTTAAAAACTTCCAATCTTGCATTACAAGAGTTGAGGGGGTTAAAAACCGACCTATTCTTTAACTTTGTATGCTTAAAGGTCGTAGTTCCAATAACCCCACCTATACCTGGCATTACTTCAGACGCAGGGGGGTCTTTAGGTCCCATCCCTGCATTTTCTTTATTCAAAAAGAATTTCTTTATGTTCAGCTTACGCATAAACTTTAAGAAATCAATATGTACATCAAACTTATCAATGTCCCTAGGGGGCGCATATTTTAATCCATAGTCCAGAGCTCTAAGTTCATCGTTGCTCAGTTGGAAGGAACTTAAGTTGAAAATCCCTTGCCCTACCGCCACCGGGTTCTTCTTATGTTTTGCCCCTCCTCGCTTGCCCCTTCGTCCCATCCTTTCCTCTTTACTGATCCCCTGCCTGTTGGGGGGCTGTTTAATTTCCACCTGTCTGTAACAATTGGTGTATATTGTGGGTGGTGGGACATGGGGCCTTCCACACGAAAAGGGGCCTGCTCACCTTCCCGTTCGTTCCGCAACATTTCCTTACCTCTTCTCAAGAAGGGATCCTCCCTTAACATAGGGCGGGAGAGGTTTTTATCCCTCCACGTTGGGGTACGCTTTCGCCAACTAACCCCTTTATCTTTTAATCTATCACCAGGATTTCTCTGTGTAATCCTATTAGGAGTGGGGGAATTATAAGAGTGAGGGTGACCCCGCCTTTCAACTCCAAACCTTCCCCTCAAAGGAGTCCGTATGGATCTGGGGTTGGGAACCACCTTTATTTGTAGTTCAGGATCCTTTTCTTTTTCTGAGTCTACCCCCCCCTCTTCTAAAAATTGCCATTTAAACACCTTCTTGGAGGCATAATCCACCGCATCCCTATGGAGTTTACGTATCTTTCTACTCCGAATTTGGGCCTCATCTTTCTCTAATCTAGTCTTCAGAGTTTCTGATTTACTAGAAAAAAGTTCTGATGTGCTTAAGGGATCAAGTCGTTTTCTCGTTTCTTCCTTTATACATTCCAATCCCTTTAATTGTATCCTCTTCTTAATTAACAATTTTTCAATCAACCTTAGACGCTAAGCAGGATTGGCTTGATAAATGTGTGATTGTGGTGGGGAGCCGGCGTTCTCGTGGCGGGGCCCGTCATTACCGGCCGCTCACCAGTCGCTACCTGTCTCTATTCCTTCATAAATAAGGGCCTTAGTCAAGACCAGAAAAGCCAGGCCTACTTGCGCAACATAGAGATACATGAATATAAAAAACATGGAAACAGCATGTGTGATGGGTAGGTACAGTTTAAAACAGTACAGTTAAAAAGGGTTAGAACCCTATCAGTGGAGTAGACCCTGATATTGATAGCGATAGTGACTTTAATAAGTAATAGATAAAAAGCAGAACCCGGGTGTCATTGCATCATAAATCCACATGGTGGCCATGTTGCCTAAGGAATAGGACAAGCTAATATTAATTAGTCTAGTGTATCCCCTTTAGTTTGGTAAATAGAGACTAAGCCAGATGGCATTAGCAACATTACTTGCTCTGCCATTGGTTGGAGGTAGATACATAGTTTGGTAGTAGCAACATTATATATGGGAGGACCCAACCCTTCCAGAAGGTTTTTGGTTCTGGTTTTAGTTCTAGATGCTTAGAGGGGAAGATTTGTTAATGTAGCTGAGGAGAAGTAACAGCAACAGTGAAGGTAGAGCCCAGCTTATGGCAGCCAGAGGGAAGGTACTAAAAGTCGGTGGCAGCCCAAAGACCCAACAAGCTTGTCTGACCAGAGTCTCAAGTGGAACTAGAGTGCTGAGGGAAGCTGTGAAATATACCTGCTGAAGTGTACCATCTGTAATGGAATGCTATGCTGAATTGAAGACCTAAATAAAGAGACTGTTATTTTATTACAAGAAGTGTCATTCCTGAAGACCAGCGACGACTGTAACGAGTAAGTGCACCTCACCCCACACACCACACCAACCTGAGTCACCCTGCCACAGGTCCAAGAACCCCCCTCGCTCCTCACAGCCTCTGCCACAGACCAGGCAGAGGCCCACTACACATGCTGATAGGTAAATCACAGGTATGGGGGCACAATTCTATCACATAGGTTTATTTTACATTCCCAGAATAGGAAAACAATAAGGCAGAACACTAAAAACCTGACAAAAGTGGAGTTTTACTTTAAAAACTCCCAGCCTGAGTTTACTTGCACTCAGCACTTGCACAGACTGCTAACTGATCTGAATTCTGACCTGATCTGCTGCCATTTATACTTTACTTACTCCATAAATATAAAACTGCCCAACAGGTGCTAAAACTAATAACAATATGCTTTACAACGGAATCTGAGCTTTTAACCCATAGGTGCAAACATGCAACAAAGTAACCACACTAAGGGGCAGCGAGTTTGTCCTAGGAGAGGTGGGCTACCATTACGCCCAGGGAGCAGTTGGGGGTTAGGTGCCTTCAGAATCAAATTCAGATTCAGATTCAGGTTCAGAATAAGGTACAAAAGTCCAAAGACAGGGTCCGGGTAGACAGTTCAATGCTGATCCACTGAGACCATCCCCTCGATTCAAAGAGCAAAAGTTAATTGATTTCGTATCGAGAATCGTAAGTTTGGGTGGGTGTTAGTCATTTTTTCCTGTTTTTTTGGCCATTTCCGACTCGCACGAGCCTACGTACGAATGCGTATATGCTCTTACGATCATCGCAAGTTCGTTCCTAAATTTTAGGATCAAAACGTAAAACTTAGGATCAAATCCTAAAACTTAGGATCAAAACGTAAAACTTAGGATAATCGGATGTGTTTAGGTGTGATTCAGAGAACAGTTTTCAAACCTCTAAATACGTTTTAAAAGAAAGCCACTGCCGACACCTTTTAGCAGTCGGATTGCTGTTCTTGAACAGGTTTTTTGGCTATGTGGAGGAGTCTGCGCGTCTTGAGCTCCAATGAACTGCATGTATCAGCATGGCCGAGGCCATAAATTGTATGGCAATGCATACCTGATTCATGTATGCCTTATAAAAGCATTTTAATGTGGACCTTAATTAGTCCTTTGCATGTAAACCTTTATTTTGCAATATATTTGCATTAATTAAAGAAACTTATGTCCTTTGTTATTTATTTTTAAATTGATGTACTAGAATAATATTTTTAGATTGCATTTATTGGTGTAGTTGTTTACCTTTGCTTTGTTTAATTATTTAAGCACATCTTTGGTCAGATGCATCACACTTACTGAGGAGAGGAGAGCGGGATAAAGTGCAGGATGTGGGTTACTGCTGTATTTTGCACAGACACAGCAGAGCTGGGGGCACGGAAAGGTCAGAAATCAAAGAATGCAGAGCAACACAGCCACAAGGCCCTTTCTGTTTGCAGGCTGCCCGAGAATACCTGAGCCGCCATCTTGGCTGTTTCTAGACTCATAACATGCAGAAGTTGCTGGGTGTTTTTTTATATTTGAGAGCAATCTGTATGTAGAGGGTGTGGGTAACCACACACAAAATTTTAAGTTGTACCATTTGAAGCCAAAATATTAAAATTAAATCCACAAGTAAAAAATGCAAGTTAACTAAAAATTAAACAAAGTAAGATTTACTTATGCAAATGCATTCATTAATGGTTGGTTACTACAAAATGAATGAAATAAAGAAAAATAAAAGACCAAATATTTAGAATGCACTTTAATGAGGTAAGTTTGTAGTGCGCAGCCGCAAGATCAGAAGGATTTACGTCCAGACAAAAAAGGAAAAAGGGCAAAACCAATGTTGCAACCTGAGAAATGAAACGGAAAATTCAGGATGGAAACTGACATAGGTCTGATTCCCGAACTGCCATACGAACGGACGGACATTTTAGGATAGAAACGTATTTGCTTATAGAATCACTCGCAAGTTCATACGAACGCACGAGCGGAAGGCAAAAATAGGATGATCGGCACCAAAATCCAAGCTGTTACATGTTTCTTTGAATCGACCCTTATGTGTGGATCAGCTTATATAGGCCAGGTAATGTCACAGGTGCAAGCTGATTTCCAGGGACTCTGCAGAACAGCGCCATCCGCTGGCCAAGCTGCATACAACAGAGAAAAGTCCCAGAAAGGAGCAGCCGAAAGCTAAGGAGGAACTCCAGACTTGACACTTCCATTACTCCCCAGTGGGGATCTGAAGCTGCAACCCAAAATAACTACCGCTAATTATTTACTGTTATGTATTTCATGTTTTGTGCACTTTAAATAGCTGTTTTGAATATTTTCAAAGCAGTTTTGGTGATTGACACCAGGGCTGGATTATGAGGGGGACCCAAGGGGCTTGCGTCCCTAGGCCTCCACCACTTGCCCTACAATTTGGTGTCCACCAACCTTTGGTTTACGGTCTGGTCCAGGAGGCTTTTCAGTCTTTGGTCTGACGGGCTGCAGGGCCAGCAACAAAGCTATTGGCGGCAGTGGGCATTCCAGGGCAAGCCATTTTTTTTGTTTTTACAAACCTACAGCTAAAGCCACCACATGGCAGGACGGAGAGTCTAGAGCATCAAAGCCACCACCAGCAATGCTACAGTGCTACATAAGCCACCAATGGTCAATGCAGGGAACTGTTTTCTGCTGGACCAGATGGGCGACTACCTTCCGCCCAGAATGGCAAAGCAGGAGTTCCCGAGCAGCACGCACCCGCACAAGGGGGGCACAAGGGGGGCACAAGGGACTCCATCTGACGTTCCAGTAAGTAGGCAGGGGCCAGACAATCAGTTACTTGGCTGGACTATTATTTTAAAGGAAAAAAAATACTGTATCTGGGGCCTCCACCAGATTTTGTGCCCAGGGGCCACCACCACACTTAATCCGGCCCTGACTGACACCCTGTACGACTCACCCAGGTGGGGGATGAGATAATAATAAAATTAAAAAATGAAGAAGAAGTTTGGGAATCACTGGCTGATATTCTGCTGATTGGTGTCCCATCGGCCCTACTCCGGGGTCCACATTGTAGCGAGTTGCTCCCCGGTTTCTCGCTATTGTTTCTCTCTTTTATTAATTGCCAGTCTCTGTTTCTCATTATCGGCAATGCCAATATTTGTACAATCACCAGAAACGTGCGGTTTATTCTGCACGCAGCAGTGTCACTTTTAATTAGCGCTGATTGATCGTTGGGTTTGTGTTTGCCACGCCTGCCGGTTTGTGCACCCAGAACGAATCAGAATATAAAGAGATTCTTGGCGGCATGCAATTTGTCACTGTGGCGGGTAATGACACGGATGCTGCCTAATCCAAACATGTGTTTCGCAGGAGGAAGATTATTTCGCCGAATTGAGCGAATAAAGAGTTTTTGGAAGTTGCTGCGTCAAGGTCGCGGATTACTGGTGACCGGAAACATTCAGGAAGGTGAAAGGAAGCGCTTAATTGTGTAGCTCCAGGCAACAATGGAAATATTTCAGTTAGCTACTAATGTTCTCCAAAATTATTCTTTACATCGTTTCCCGGCTCATAGAGGTGGTCGGAGCCTAGATCTGGACCACGACCTCTTATAGATCTGGACAGCGACCTCTTTTAGATCTGGACACTGACTTCTTTTAGAACTGGATCACGACCTCTTTTAGATCTGGACACTGACTTCTTTTAGAACTGGATCACAACCTCTTTTAGATCTGGACACTGATCTCTTTCAGATCTGGACACTGGCCTCTTTTGGATCTGGACACTGGCCTCTTTTGGATCTGGACACTGGCCTCTTTTGGATCTGGACACTGGCCTCTTTTAGATCTGGACACCAGCCTCTTTTAGATCTGGACACCGGCCTCTTATTAGATATGGACACCGGCCTCTTTTTACATCTGGACACCGGCCTCTTTTTAGATCTGGACACCGGCCTCTTTTAGATCTGGACACCAACCTCTTTTTAGATCTAGACACCGGCCTCTTTTAGATCTGGACTCTGGCCTCTTTTGGATCTGGACCCAGGCCTTTTTTAGATCTAGACCCTGACCTCTTTTAGATCTAGACCCAGACCTCTGTTAGATCTGGACTCAGGTCTGGACCACAGCCTCTTATAGGTATGCACACCAACTTCTTTTAGATCTGCAGAATGACCTCCTTTAGACCTGCAGCCCAACCTCTTTTAGATCTAGACCCTGATCTTTTATATCTCTGGATCCCAACCTCCTATGGAGGCCGACCTCTTTTAGATCTGGACCCCTCCTCTGGACCCCAGCCTCTTTCGGATCTGGCCCCCGGCCTCTTTTAGATCTGGACCCCAGCATGTAGCTCACCATTGAGCAACAGTACAAAGACTTTGCGGTGTCGCCACTTGGTCTGGTTGGCCCCAATCCACATGCTCGTTCAGGGGTCGTTAGCCCCCGCTAGGTCCAGAGATCTGGTGCTTGGAAGTGTACTTTCCTGGATGAGGTGCATTGGTTCCCGGGATGATTTGAAGCCTCGGATCTCCAGATCCAGGGGGGTAGAAACCCACTGGAGGTGTCTTTGGAAAGAGGAGGACTCAGTTATGCACCTCTGCAAGGGCATGTGGATCCAATTGGCGGTACCACAAAGTCCTGGTATTGTTGCTCCCTGGAGTCCCAAGTAGATGGGGCTTGTTCTGCAGCTGAAGATCTCAGCTACATTCCCAGTAAGTTTGGGCTTCTTTGCCACCAAGGCCGTGGAGAACTGGAACTCAGTAGTGGACCTCCCTGGGTGAGTTGCATCAATTCAAAAAGGTGACCCATTTTGGAGCCCTGGATCTCTGGAGTTAGGGAGCTAATAGCTAACTCGATGCCCCAAGGACAGCACAGATAGGTGGTGAGGACTGGAGCTGGCTGATACAAATGGTGGACAGTGCTGAGGACAGCACACAACAATATTCTACAGCCTAAATTAGCAGTGTTGTCAGTTACCTACCTATCTACCTACCCACCTACCTGCCTACTGACCCACCCTCCTACCTATCTACCTACCCACCTACCTGCCTTCTGACCCACCTACCTACTTATGTACCAGGCCACTCGCCTCCCTACCCAGAACCTGGAGAGGCAGCTGGCAACCCTGAGGGTGAATCATCAGACCCTGGAGCTTAGGTGGTAGTTGCCCACTGCCTACCTACCCACTTGCACAACTTTCTACCGGCCCTTCCGCCAACCTCACTACCTGCTCTCGCACCTACCCACCCGTTCGCCTATGTGCCTAACCACCCACCTTCCTACTTACTCACCCATACCTCCCAACCATCACGGATTGGGTGGGACCGTCCCAGGATTGCATTGCTATCCCCCTGACCCACCGGCATAAAACTTGTCCACAGGACATGGTTTGGACATGGTTTGGAGGTACGCCGGACAGAGAAGACTAATGTCTATCCCCGACTAATGAGAATACTAATGCCTGCCCCCGATTCGGGATGCTCCCAGGTAAAGCCAGCAGTCGGCCCTGGAATCTTTAATATTCCAGACTGACCACTGCTGTATTTTGTTCCGCTTTAACATGCTCAGTTTTACTGCCTGTTCTCCATTGACTGATTAAGTGGTTCCAGGACGGATTGGTGGCTCTAGGAACAACGCTCGGTTTCCGGAATAGCAGCAAAGCTTCCTCGGGGTCACTCTGTAAAGCGTGTGTGATCAGGCAAATTGCCAGCAGGTGGCGGCAGCCTCTGAGACACAGGTTGGTAGTAGGATTGGTTGAGCCGCCTGCGGTGGCCATGCTCAGGCTGCGAGTAGATCTCGCTCACATTTTCATCTTGCTCTGCTTTTGGTGCAAGTTAACCAGAACCTGCACCCAGGGGTGAATCTAACCTCTCAGCTGCCTGACATCCACTAAAGAAAGGCGCCCCCCGCCGGACATGTTGTCCCGCTGTGTGAAACCCCCCCTCACTTTGCTGCAGCCAACTCACCTTATCCTGGTCCCACAGCCGCTCTGACAGCCACATCCTACGCTTCCCTGTAGCAGTGCGCATGCCCACGCCAGGCATTTGTGAATGGCCGGTGCATGCACTCTCCCTGTTAGAGGGAAGCGGAGGATGTGGCCGTCAGAGCCGCTGCTTTTAGACTCGCCGTGGGCCCGGGAAGAGGTGAGTTGCTGCGGCGATCTGGGGAGTTTCACACAGCGGGAAACCCCCGATCTGGGTGCCCCCAGGGAAAGGACCAAGACCCAGGATAGATAAAAATTTTGACTGATCTGGGTTTTGGTCCACTTTAAATCGGCCAGCACATTCAAGACAATAGGGTTGATGCAGAGAGACAAAAAAAGACTTTCGTTTTTGCGTCGATCTGTTTTTTTTTTTTTAATTTTCCATCTTTCGGATTCGTGTACGAGAGATTCTAAGTAGAGATGAGCGAACTTTTGAAAAATTCGATTCGACTGATTCGCCGAATTTTCCGACAAAAATCGTTTCGACCCGAATAAATTCGCGACGAATCGCTATTAAAAACGGCTATTTCTGAGCCTCCTACAGCCTCAATAGGGTTGTAAACCATTCAGCCTTGCTGTAACACGCACAGGATGCGTGCTGGGTTAGTTAAATAATACTTTTAAGAAATATCACATGCAGATCAGAGGCATCGCTAATAGAATCGCAGAGCGGCACAATTGCAGAGAGTTGAAGTGGCATCACTATGAGGGGCAGAAGGAGCCCAAATATACACTGGAGTTGGCTTCAGGAGCCCAAAAATTGGATGAATCACACCCTGGAGTTGGCAGAAGTTGGCAGCAGCAGCAGCAGGAGCCCAAATATACACTGGAGTTGGCTTCAGGAGCCCAAAAATTGGATGAATCACACCCTGGAGTTGGCAGGAGTTGACAGCAGCAGCAGCAGGAGCCCAAATATACACTGGAGTTGGCTTCAGGAGCCCAAAAATTGGATGAATCACACCCTGGAGTTGGCAGGAGTTGACAGCAGCAGCAGCAGGAGCCCAAATATACACTGGAGTTGGCTTCAGGAGCCCAAAAATTGGATGAATCACACCCTGGAGTTGGCAGAAGTTGGCAGCAGCAGCAGCAGGAGCCCAAATATACACTGGAGTTGGCTTCAGGAGCCCAAAAATTGGATGAATCACACCCTGGAGTTGGCAGGAGTTGACAGTAGCAGCAGCAGGAGCCCAAATATACACTGGAGTTGGCTTCAGGAGCCCAAAAATTGGATGAATCACACCCTGGAGTTGGCAGAAGTTGGCAGCAGCAGCAGCAGGAGCCCAAATATACACTGGAGTTGGCTTCAGGAGCCCAAAAATTGGATGAATCACACCCTGGAGTTGGCAGGAGTTGACAGCAGCAGCAGCAGGAGCCCAAATATACACTGGAGTTGGCTTCAGGAGCCCAAAAATTGGATGAATCACACCCTGGAGTTGGCAGAAGTTGGCAGCAGCAGCAGCAGGAGCCCAAATATACACTGGAGTTGGCTTCAGGAGCCCAAAAATTGGATGAATCACACCCTGGAGTTGGCAGAAGTTGGCAGCAGCAGCAGCAGGAGCCCAAATATACACTGGAGTTGGCTTCAGGAGCCCAAAAATTGGATGAATCACACCCTGGAGTTGGCAGGAGTTGACAGCAGCAGCAGCAGGAGCCCAAATATACACTGGAGTTGGCTTCAGGAGCCCAAAAATTGGATGAATCACACCCTGGAGTTGGCAGAAGTTGGCAGCAGCAGCAGCAGGAGCCCAAATATACACTGGAGTTGGCTTCAGGAGCCCAAAAATTGGATGAATCACACCCTGGAGTTGGCAGGAGTTGACAGCAGCAGCAGCAGGAGCCCAAATATACACTGGAGTTGGCTTCAGGAGCCCAAAAATTGGATGAATCACACCCTGGAGTTGGCAGAAGTTGGCAGCAGCAGCAGCAGGAGCCCAAATATACACTGGAGTTGGCTTCAGGAGCCCAAAAATTGGATGAATCACACCCTGGAGTTGGCAGAAGTTGGCAGCAGCAGCAGCAGGAGCCCAAATATACACTGGAGTTGGCTTCAGGAGCCCAAAAATTGGATGAATCACACCCTGGAGTTGGCAGGAGTTGACAGTAGCAGCAGCAGGAGCCCAAATATACACTGGAGTTGGCTTCAGGAGCCCAAAAATTGGATGAATCACACCCTGGAGTTGGCAGAAGTTGGCAGCAGCAGCAGCAGGAGCCCAAATATACACTGGAGTTGGCTTCAGGAGCCCAAAAATTGGATGAATCACACCCTGGAGTTGGCAGGAGTTGACAGTAGCAGCAGCAGGAGCCCAAATATACACTGGAGTTGGCTTCAGGAGCCCAAAAATTGGATGAATCACACCCTGGAGTTGGCAGAAGTTGGCAGCAGCAGCAGCAGGAGCCCAAATATACACTGGAGTTGGCTTCAGGAGCCCAAAAATTGGATGAATCACACCCTGGAGTTGGCAGAAGTTGGCAGCAGCAGCAGCAGGAGCCCAAATATACACTGGAGTTGGCTTCAGGAGCCCAAAAATTGGATGAATCACACCCTGGAGTTGGCAGGAGTTGACAGCAGCAGCAGCAGGAGCCCAAATATACACTGGAGTTGGCTTCAGGAGCCCAAAAATTGGATGAATCACACCCTGGAGTTGGCAGAAGTTGGCAGCAGCAGCAGCAGGAGCCCAAATATACACTGGAGTTGGCTTCAGGAGCCCAAAAATTGGATGAATCACACCCTGGAGTTGGCAGAAGTTGGCAGCAGCAGCAGCAGGAGCCCAAATATACACTGGAGTTGGCTTCAGGAGCCCAAAAATTGGATGAATCACACCCTGGAGTTGGCAGGAGTTGACAGTAGCAGCAGCAGGAGCCCAAATATACACTGGAGTTGGCTTCAGGAGCCCAAAAATTGGATGAATCACACCCTGGAGTTGGCAGAAGTTGGCAGCAGCAGCAGCAGGAGCCCAAATATACACTGGAGTTGGCTTCAGGAGCCCAAAAATTGGATGAATCACACCCTGGAGTTGGCAGGAGTTGACAGTAGCAGCAGCAGGAGCCCAAATATACACTGGAGTTGGCTTCAGGAGCCCAAAAATTGGATGAATCACACCCTGGAGTTGGCAGAAGTTGGCAGCAGCAGCAGCAGGAGCCCAAATATACACTGGAGTTGGCTTCAGGAGCCCAAAAATTGGATGAATCACACCCTGGAGTTGGCAGGAGTTGACAGCAGCAGCAGCAGGAGCCCAAATATACACTGGAGTTGGCTTCAGGAGCCCAAAAATTGGATGAATCACACCCTGGAGTTGGCAGAAGTTGGCAGCAGCAGCAGCAGGAGCCCAAATATACACTGGAGTTGGCTTCAGGAGCCCAAAAATTGGATGAATCACACCCTGGAGTTGGCAGGAGTTGACAGCAGCAGCAGCAGGAGCCCAAATATACACTGGAGTTGGCTTCAGGAGCCCAAAAATTGGATGAATCACACCCTGGAGTTGGCAGAAGTTGGCAGCAGCAGCAGCAGGAGCCCAAATATACACTGGAGTTGGCTTCAGGAGCCCAAAAATTGGATGAATCACACCCTGGAGTTGGCAGGAGTTGACAGCAGCAGCAGCAGGAGCCCAAATATACACTGGAGTTGGCTTCAGGAGCCCAAAAATTGGATGAATCACACCCTGGAGTTGGCAGAAGTTGGCAGCAGCAGCAGCAGGAGCCCAAATATACACTGGAGTTGGCTTCAGGAGCCCAAAAATTGGATGAATCACACCCTGGAGTTGGCAGGAGTTGACAGCAGCAGCAGCAGGAGCCCAAATATACACTGGAGTTGGCTTCAGGAGCCCAAAAATTGGATGAATCACACCCTGGAGTTGGCAGAAGTTGGCAGCAGCAGCAGCAGGAGCCCAAATATACACTGGAGTTGGCTTCAGGAGCCCAAAAATTGGATGAATCACACCCTGGAGTTGGCAGAAGTTGGCAGCAGCAGCAGCAGGAGCCCAAATATACACTGGAGTTGGCTTCAGGAGCCCAAAAATTGGATGAATCACACCCTGGAGTTGGCAGGAGTTGACAGTAGCAGCAGCAGGAGCCCAAATATACACTGGAGTTGGCTTCAGGAGCCCAAAAATTGGATGAATCACACCCTGGAGTTGGCAGAAGTTGGCAGCAGCAGCAGCAGGAGCCCAAATATACACTGGAGTTGGCTTCAGGAGCCCAAAAATTGGATGAATCACACCCTGGAGTTGGCAGGAGTTGACAGTAGCAGCAGCAGGAGCCCAAATATACACTGGAGTTGGCTTCAGGAGCCCAAAAATTGGATGAATCACACCCTGGAGTTGGCAGAAGTTGGCAGCAGCAGCAGCAGGAGCCCAAATATACACTGGAGTTGGCTTCAGGAGCCCAAAAATTGGATGAATCACACCCTGGAGTTGGCAGGAGTTGACAGCAGCAGCAGCAGGAGCCCAAATATACACTGGAGTTGGCTTCAGGAGCCCAAAAATTGGATGAATCACACCCTGGAGTTGGCAGAAGTTGGCAGCAGCAGCAGCAGGAGCCCAAATATACACTGGAGTTGGCTTCAGGAGCCCAAAAATTGGATGAATCACACCCTGGAGTTGGCAGGAGTTGACAGTAGCAGCAGCAGGAGCCCAAAAAATGGCCTAAAGACATAAATATGTTTTGCACCATTTGGAAAGTGTAAAACGTGGCACCATGCTGAATCTAGTCGCATGCATCAGGCATTGGTGGGTGGAAATCCTGGCTGATCCATCCCTGATTCATTTTGACAAAGGTGAGTCTCTCCACATTTTTAGTTGACAGACGAGTTCTCCTCGCCGTAACTATGGCCCCCGCCGCACTAAACACCCGCTCAGATGGCACGCTACTTGCCGGGCAGGACAGCTTTTCCAGGGCAAACTCTGCTAGTTGCGGCCACAAATCAAGTTTGGCTGCCCAGAAGTCCAGCGGATCCTCAAGGTGTGTTGGCATGGTCATGTCAAAGTATGACATGACCTGCTGGTTCAGGTCCTGCTCCAGGTCTTCCTGCTGCTCATGAGTAGCCTCACTATGCGGGTGTAGAAAGCTACTCATTAGCGACTGAAGACTGAGGCTGCTGCTGCTGATGGAGCTTCTGCTGCTGCTGCTGCCAACCCCCCCAGCGGCCATGGCAGTGGAAGGTGAGCGCAGAGGTCCCCTCGAGTCAGACCTGCGAGAGTATGGACCATGGCGCAGATAGGCATCGGCCAACTGCCTACGTAGAATGTCTTTGTAGTAGTTGAGTTTGTCCTCCCTCTCGGTGGGTTTAAAAAATGCCCCCATTTTGTGCCGGAAGCGAGGGTCCAATAAGGTGGACAGCCAGAAGTCATCCCGCCGACAGATGGAAACAATTCTGGGGTCACTACGCAAGCACGTGAGCATGCTTCGTGCCATTTGCGCAAGTGACTCGGATGGACTACCTGTCTCCATCTCCACTGCATACTGCCACGGTGTGCCCGGGTCCTCTGTCTCTCCTTCCTCAAAAACCTCTAGCTCCTCTGGCTGCTCCTGCTCCTCCTCTCCTGTCCGCTGACTAGATAAACCAGCCATTTCGCCAAGCCTAAACTGTGTTTCGCTGGGCAACTCCTCCTCCTCCTCTTCCTCCTCCTCCTCCTCCAGTTCAGCTCCAAGGGGGTTCATGTGGCCGTAAGATGTAAACGCCATGTCTCCAGTGCCCTGACCAGCCATGGTTTCCAACATGTGCTGTAGTACATGAAGCAGTGGAATCACGTCGTTCATCCCGTAATCCTGCCGACTGACAAATAAAGTGGCTTCCTCAAAGGGCCTGAGCAAACGGCAGGTGTCACGTATGAGCTGCCACTGGTTGACATTGAAGTTACACAGGGGAGTCCCCCTATCTGCTTGGATCATCAGGAAATCCGTGATGGCTTTTCTCTGTTCATATAATCGGTCCAACATGTGAAGGGTGGAATTCCAACGGGTGGAAACATCGCAAATCAGACTATGTTGGGGGATACCATTCTGACGCTGTAGCTCAAGAAGGGTGTGTTTGGCGGTGTAGGAGTGGCTGAAGTGCATGCAAAGTTTCCGTGAAGTTGTTAGGATGTCCTGCAGATGGGGGGAACACTTCAGAAACCGCTTGACAACCAGATTGAAGACGTGAGCCATGCAGGGGGCATGGGTCAGGCTTCCTTGGCGCAGCGCAGACAAAATGTTCTTCCCATTGTCGGTAACCATGATTCCCATTTTAAGTTTTCTCGGAGTAAGCCATGTTTGGATTTCCTGATGAATACATTTAAGCAGTTCCTCCCCTGTGTGACTCCGTTCGCCAAGACAAACCATGTGAAGCACTGCGTGACACCTCCGTGCCCTGCACACATGGTAGACTGGAGGGGCACTGAGACTTGAGCCTACAGTGGAGGGTGAGGAGATGGCGGAGGATGAGGAGGCCGAGTCGCACGGTGTCACAGGCCCAATGGGCAGAGAGCGCGGAGGCCGAAGCGGCGTGACCTGTCCAAGTTGCTGCTGCAAAGGGACCACATTCACCCAGTGGGCCGTAAACGACATGTACTGCCCCTGACCGTAGTTACAGCTCCAGATGTCGGCGCTGCCATGTATTTTGCTACACACCGACAGGCTCAAGGACTGGCCCACCTTCTGTTCAACAAAAGTGTGCAGCGCTGGTACTGCCTTCTTGGCAAAGAAATGACGGCTTGGGACTCTCCACCTCGGCTCGGCACAAGCCATCAGTTCTCTGAAAGGTGCAGATTCCACCACCTGAAAAGGGAGCGACTGCAGCACCAGCAACTTGGACAGGAGCACATTCAGCTTCTGCGCCGTAGGATGAGTGGGCGCATACTGCTGTCTCTTGGACATGGCTTCGCTGATGGATTGCTGGCGGGATGCATGACTTGGAGGAGGAGGAGGAGGAGCAGGAGCGACAGAGGATGGGTATGACGCACAGCTGCCTTCGGCTGAGGTGCTGGAGCCTTGGCTGGCAGAAATTGGGAGCTCACTTGGTGAGGAAGCAGACTGGACCACCCCTTGGGAGCCTCGGTTCTCCCAGGTCGTTTTATGGTGACGCATCATATGTTGACGCAGGGCCGTGGTGCCAACATTTGGACCCTGGCCACGCTTCACCTTTTGCCTACATATCTTGCATGTGGCCATGTTACCCTCCTGCGGATGCCTCAGGAAAAACTGCCACACTGCCGAGTAGCTACTTTTCCCACCCCCTGGCCTCACTGATTCACTGCTGCTGTTGCCAACTCCAGGAACCCCTGCTCCACTACCTCCCGATAAGGTAGACTGCCGCACAGCAGGTGCTCTACCCCGGCCCCGGCCCCGGCCGGCTCCAGCCTTTGGAATTGTGCCCCCATGCTGACTGCTACCACTTTGCTGCCTCAGCTGCTGACTCCGGGGCAACCTGCACCCCTCTTCTCCTGATGATGACGATGAAGCCCCTTCATCACCCGGCTCCCAAGTGCGATCGGCTTCATCGTCATCATCATCATCATCACCGGGTTGTGGCTGTACGTCACTGATGTTCGTGGATTCGTCAACAGTGTCTGGCGCAGGAGCTGGAACGCTCGCAGCACCCACGACACTGTCCACATCACTATTTGTCTGCCTAGCTAAAGAAGCCACCTCCATTTCTTGGCTGGGCAGTAGCTGCTGACTGTCCTCTATCTGATGGTCCTCCTCACTAAAGAGTGGAGCTGAACCCAAAGCATAGGATACGTCGCTGGGGGAGGGAACGGCGTAGGCCAGAGGCAATGGGAGGACAGGGACTGCTCTCGGGGCATGCCAACTCAGGGTTGTGTCAGAGGAACCTACCGACCCTAGACTGGGGGTCTCAGACGTAAGTTGTGATGATGTTGTTGATGAGCGCGTCAACCAATCTACCACGGCAGATGCGTTACTGGTGGAGACCCGACCGCTAGCAGATACTGGCAGATTAGGTCTCTCAGCGTGACTCCTGCTGCTACTGGCCCCCAGTCTGATGCGAGCTCTTCCTGCGGAATCTTGGCCTCTGCCACTCCTCTTTTCACTTCCAGGCACTTGTCTGCCCGACATAGTCTAACTGGCGTGGTAGTAGGTGATATTTAAAAAAACCCCGGGCAGCGGTGGGTCTATATGAAACAGAATATAATGCACACCAAAAGTGAGCAGTAACACTCAGCCTCCAACAGGCCTGCTTAGTGTAAATAAGAGAGCTGCTTAGTGTAAATAAAGAGGGGTATGCTATGTTACAGAATGGGATGCCTCAACAGAAGTGCACCTGGCAGGCAGCAGTAAGCCTATGCCCAGCAAAAGTGTCTTATAATATAAATATAATAAGAGCAAATGCTTATATGGTCTTAAACAGAGGCTGCTTTAGTCACAGAATGGGATGCCCTGGGCAGGAATCGACCTGGCAGGGTCCAGTAGGGCTTTGGCCAGCAAAAGTGTCTTTATCAGGCCTAATTTCAAATATGATAAGAGCAAATGCTTATATGGTCTTAAACAGAGGCTGCTTTAGTCACAGAATGGGATGCCCTGGGCAGGAATCGACCTGGCAGGGTCCAGTAGTGCTTTGGCCAGCAAAAGTGTCTTTATCAGGCCTAATTTCAAATATGATTAGAGCAAATGCTTATATGGTCTTAAACAGAGGCTGCTTTAGTCACAGAATGGGATGCCCCGGGCAGGAATCGAGCTGCCAGGGTACAGTAGTGCTTTGGCCAGCAAAAGTGTCTTTATCAGGCCTAATTTCAAATATGATTAGAGCAAATGCTTATATGGTCTTAAACAGAGGCTGCTTTAGTCACAGAATGGGATGCCCCGGGCAGGAATCGAGCTGCCAGGGTACAGTAGTGCTTTGGCCAGCAAAAGTGTCTTTATCAGGCCTAATTTCAAATATGATTAGAGCAAATGCTTATATGGTCTTAAACAGAGGCTGCTTTAGTCACAGAATGGGATGCCCCGGGCAGGAATCGAGCTGCCAGGGTACAGTAGTGCTTTGGCCAGCAAAAGTGTCTTTATCAGGCCTAATTTCAAATATGATTAGAGCAAATGCTTATATGGTCTTAAACAGAGGCTGCTTTAGTCACAGAATGGGATGCCCCGGGCAGGAATCGAGCTGCCAGGGTACAGTAGTGCTTTGGCCAGCAAAAGTGTCTTTATCAGGCCTAATTTCAAATATGATTAGAGCAAATGCTTATATGGTCTTAAACAGAGGCTGCTTTAGTCACAGAATGGGATGCCCCGGGCAGGAATCGAGCTGCCAGGGTACAGTAGTGCTTTGGCCAGCAAAAGTGTCTTTATCAGGCCTAATTTCAAATATGATTAGAGCAAATGCTTATATGGTCTTAAACAGAGGCTGCTTTAGTCACAGAATGGGATGCCCCGGGCAGGAATCGAGCTGCCAGGGTACAGTAGTGCTTTGGCCAGCAAAAGTGTCTTTATCAGGCCTAATTTCAAATATGATTAGAGCAAATGCTTATATGGTCTTAAACAGAGGCTGCTTTAGTCACAGAATGGGATGCCCCGGGCAGGAATCGAGCTGCCAGGGTACAGTAGTGCTTTGGCCAGCAAAAGTGTCTTTATCAGGCCTAATTTCAAATATGATTAGAGCAAATGCTTATATGGTCTTAAACAGAGGCTGCTTTAGTCACAGAATGGGATGCCCCGGGCAGGAATCGAGCTGCCAGGGTACAGTAGTGCTTTGGCCAGCAAAAGTGTCTTTATCAGGCCTAATTTCAAATATGATTAGAGCAAATGCTTATATGGTCTTAAACAGAGGCTGCTTTAGTCACAGAATGGGATGCCCCGGGCAGGAATCGAGCTGCCAGGGTACAGTAGTGCTTTGGCCAGCAAAAGTGTCTTTATCAGGCCTAATTTCAAATATGATTAGAGCAAATGCTTATATGGTCTTAAACAGAGGCTGCTTTAGTCACAGAATGGGATGCCCCGGGCAGGAATCGAGCTGCCAGGGTACAGTAGTGCTTTGGCCAGCAAAAGTGTCTTTATCAGGCCTAATTTCAAATATGATTAGAGCAAATGCTTATATGGTCTTAAACAGAGGCTGCTTTAGTCACAGAATGGGATGCCCCGGGCAGGAATCGAGCTGCCAGGGTACAGTAGTGCTTTGGCCAGCAAAAGTGTCTTTATCAGGCCTAATTTCAAATATGATTAGAGCAAATGCTTATATGGTCTTAAACAGAGGCTGCTTTAGTCACAGAATGGGATGCCCCGGGCAGGAATCGAGCTGCCAGGGTACAGTAGTGCTTTGGCCAGCAAAAGTGTCTTTATCAGGCCTAATTTCAAATATGATTAGAGCAAATGCTTATATGGTCTTAAACAGAGGCTGCTTTAGTCACAGAATGGGATGCCCCGGGCAGGAATCGAGCTGCCAGGGTACAGTAGTGCTTTGGCCAGCAAAAGTGTCTTTATCAGGCCTAATTTCAAATATGATTAGAGCAAATGCTTATATGGTCTTAAACAGAGGCTGCTTTAGTCACAGAATGGGATGCCCCGGGCAGGAATCGAGCTGCCAGGGTACAGTAGTGCTTTGGCCAGCAAAAGTGTCTTTATCAGGCCTAATTTCAAATATGATTAGAGCAAATGCTTATATGGTCTTAAACAGAGGCTGCTTTAGTCACAGAATGGGATGCCCCGGGCAGGAATCGAGCTGCCAGGGTACAGTAGTGCTTTGGCCAGCAAAAGTGTCTTTATCAGGCCTAATTTCAAATATGATTAGAGCAAATGCTTATATGGTCTTAAACAGAGGCTGCTTTAGTCACAGAATGGGATGCCCCGGGCAGGAATCGAGCTGCCAGGGTACAGTAGTGCTTTGGCCAGCAAAAGTGTCTTTATCAGGCCTAATTTCAAATATGATTAGAGCAAATGCTTATATGGTCTTAAACAGAGGCTGCTTTAGTCACAGAATGGGATGCCCCGGGCAGGAATCGAGCTGCCAGGGTACAGTAGTGCTTTGGCCAGCAAAAGTGTCTTTATCAGGCCTAATTTCAAATATGATTAGAGCAAATGCTTATATGGTCTTAAACAGAGGCTGCTTTAGTCACAGAATGGGATGCCCCGGGCAGGAATCGAGCTGCCAGGGTACAGTAGTGCTTTGGCCAGCAAAAGTGTCTTTATCAGGCCTAATTTCAAATATGATTAGAGCAAATGCTTATATGGTCTTAAACAGAGGCTGCTTTAGTCACAGAATGGGATGCCCCGGGCAGGAATCGAGCTGCCAGGGTACAGTAGTGCTTTGGCCAGCAAAAGTGTCTTTATCAGGCCTAATTTCAAATATGATTAGAGCAAATGCTTATATGGTCTTAAACAGAGGCTGCTTTAGTCACAGAATGGGATGCCCCGGGCAGGAATCGAGCTGCCAGGGTACAGTAGTGCTTTGGCCAGCAAAAGTGTCTTTATCAGGCCTAATTTCAAATATGATTAGAGCAAATGCTTATATGGTCTTAAACAGAGGCTGCTTTAGTCACAGAATGGGATGCCCCGGGCAGGAATCGAGCTGCCAGGGTACAGTAGTGCTTTGGCCAGCAAAAGTGTCTTTATCAGGCCTAATTTCAAATATGATTAGAGCAAATGCTTATATGGTCTTAAACAGAGGCTGCTTTAGTCACAGAATGGGATGCCCCGGGCAGGAATCGAGCTGCCAGGGTACAGTAGTGCTTTGGCCAGCAAAAGTGTCTTTATCAGGCCTAATTTCAAATATGATTAGAGCAAATGCTTATATGGTCTTAAACAGAGGCTGCTTTAGTCACAGAATGGGATGCCCCGGGCAGGAATCGAGCTGCCAGGGTACAGTAGTGCTTTGGCCAGCAAAAGTGTCTTTATCAGGCCTAATTTCAAATATGATTAGAGCAAATGCTTATATGGTCTTAAACAGAGGCTGCTTTAGTCACAGAATGGGATGCCCCGGGCAGGAATCGAGCTGCCAGGGTACAGTAGTGCTTTGGCCAGCAAAAGTGTCTTTATCAGGCCTAATTTCAAATATGATTAGAGCAAATGCTTATATGGTCTTAAACAGAGGCTGCTTTAGTCACAGAATGGGATGCCCCGGGCAGGAATCGAGCTGCCAGGGTACAGTAGTGCTTTGGCCAGCAAAAGTGTCTTTATCAGGCCTAATTTCAAATATGATTAGAGCAAATGCTTATATGGTCTTAAACAGAGGCTGCTTTAGTCACAGAATGGGATGCCCCGGGCAGGAATCGAGCTGCCAGGGTACAGTAGTGCTTTGGCCAGCAAAAGTGTCTTTATCAGGCCTAATTTCAAATATGATTAGAGCAAATGCTTATATGGTCTTAAACAGAGGCTGCTTTAGTCACAGAATGGGATGCCCCGGGCAGGAATCGAGCTGCCAGGGTACAGTAGTGCTTTGGCCAGCAAAAGTGTCTTTATCAGGCCTAATTTCAAATATGATTAGAGCAAATGCTTATATGGTCTTAAACAGAGGCTGCTTTAGTCACAGAATGGGATGCCCCGGGCAGGAATCGAGCTGCCAGGGTACAGTAGTGCTTTGGCCAGCAAAAGTGTCTTTATCAGGCCTAATTTCAAATATGATTAGAGCAAATGCTTATATGGTCTTAAACAGAGGCTGCTTTAGTCACAGAATGGGATGCCCCGGGCAGGAATCGAGCTGCCAGGGTACAGTAGTGCTTTGGCCAGCAAAAGTGTCTTTATCAGGCCTAATTTCAAATATGATTAGAGCAAATGCTTATATGGTCTTAAACAGAGGCTGCTTTAGTCACAGAATGGGATGCCCCGGGCAGGAATCGAGCTGCCAGGGTACAGTAGTGCTTTGGCCAGCAAAAGTGTCTTTATCAGGCCTAATTTCAAATATGATTAGAGCAAATGCTTATATGGTCTTAAACAGAGGCTGCTTTAGTCACAGAATGGGATGCCCCGGGCAGGAATCGAGCTGCCAGGGTACAGTAGTGCTTTGGCCAGCAAAAGTGTCTTTATCAGGCCTAATTTCAAATATGATTAGAGCAAATGCTTATATGGTCTTAAACAGAGGCTGCTTTAGTCACAGAATGGGATGCCCCGGGCAGGAATCGAGCTGCCAGGGTACAGTAGTGCTTTGGCCAGCAAAAGTGTCTTTATCAGGCCTAATTTCAAATATGATTAGAGCAAATGCTTATATGGTCTTAAACAGAGGCTGCTTTAGTCACAGAATGGGATGCCCCGGGCAGGAATCGAGCTGCCAGGGTACAGTAGTGCTTTGGCCAGCAAAAGTGTCTTTATCAGGCCTAATTTCAAATATGATTAGAGCAAATGCTTATATGGTCTTAAACAGAGGCTGCTTTAGTCACAGAATGGGATGCCCCGGGCAGGAATCGAGCTGCCAGGGTACAGTAGTGCTTTGGCCAGCAAAAGTGTCTTTATCAGGCCTAATTTCAAATATGATTAGAGCAAATGCTTATATGGTCTTAAACAGAGGCTGCTTTAGTCACAGAATGGGATGCCCCGGGCAGGAATCGAGCTGCCAGGGTACAGTAGTGCTTTGGCCAGCAAAAGTGTCTTTATCAGGCCTAATTTCAAATATGATTAGAGCAAATGCTTATATGGTCTTAAACAGAGGCTGCTTTAGTCACAGAATGGGATGCCCCGGGCAGGAATCGAGCTGCCAGGGTACAGTAGTGCTTTGGCCAGCAAAAGTGTCTTTATCAGGCCTAATTTCAAATATGATTAGAGCAAATGCTTATATGGTCTTAAACAGAGGCTGCTTTAGTCACAGAATGGGATGCCCCGGGCAGGAATCGAGCTGCCAGGGTACAGTAGTGCTTTGGCCAGCAAAAGTGTCTTTATCAGGCCTAATTTCAAATATGATTAGAGCAAATGCTTATATGGTCTTAAACAGAGGCTGCTTTAGTCACAGAATGGGATGCCCCGGGCAGGAATCGAGCTGCCAGGGTACAGTAGTGCTTTGGCCAGCAAAAGTGTCTTTATCAGGCCTAATTTCAAATATGATTAGAGCAAATGCTTATATGGTCTTAAACAGAGGCTGCTTTAGTCACAGAATGGGATGCCCCGGGCAGGAATCGAGCTGCCAGGGTACAGTAGTGCTTTGGCCAGCAAAAGTGTCTTTATCAGGCCTAATTTCAAATATGATTAGAGCAAATGCTTATTATGGTCTTAAACAGAGGCTGCTTTAGTCACAGAATGGGATGCCCCGGGCAGGAATCGAGCTGCCAGGGTACAGTAGTGCTTTGGCCAGCAAAAGTGTCTTTATCAGGCCTAATTTCAAATATGATTAGAGCAAATGCTTATATGGTCTTAAACAGAGGCTGCTTTAGTCACAGAATGGGATGCCCCGGGCAGGAATCGAGCTGCCAGGGTACAGTAGTGCTTTGGCCAGCAAAAGTGTCTTTATCAGGCCTAATTTCAAATATGATTAGAGCAAATGCTTATATGGTCTTAAACAGAGGCTGCTTTAGTCACAGAATGGGATGCCCCGGGCAGGAATCGAGCTGGCAGGGTACAGTAGTGCTTTGGCCAGCAAAAGTGTCTTTATCAGGCCTAATTTCAAATATGATTAGAGCAAATGCTTATATGGTCTTAAACAGAGGCTGCTTTAGTCACAGAATGGGATGCCTCACAGCAGACTTAAGATCAGTTCAGTATATATGCACAGTTAGTTACTATAAGCAGCCTGAAAACGCTAACAAAGGCTGGATGAAAAAAAAAAAATTTCCCTGTCAGCCAGCTCCGTTTTTCCTACCTTTCCCTGGCTTTCTGTCTGTCTCCTGTCTGTCTCCTGCCTGTCTCCTGCCTGTCTCCAGCCTGTCCCTGTCTGTCCCTGTCTGTCCCTGTCTCCAGCCTGTCTCCAGCCTGTCTAACTGCCTCAGCTACACAGCGTTCTGTCTGTCTGTCACGAATGCAATAGAGAAATGAGGAAAAGCAAGATGGCCGCCGTTAAATACCGCTGTGTGACGTCACCGGGCTTGCTGGCTGCTGATAGGCTGCATGTGACTGCCCCAGCTTGCACTGGCGCGGGATACATGTCCAGACATGTCCCGCCCGCCATCTTAGAATGCCTGTAATGTAAATGAATGGATGTTAAAGGAAAACTTCGAGTGATCGAATCGCGGGGAAATTCGGATTCGATCCGAATCGAATTTTTCCTGAAATTCGGATCGAATCCGGGTTCGTCCGGATCGATTCGCTCATCCCTAATTCTAAGCATGCATCGCAAGCCTTCAGTAAAGTTTTCGTCCGTTCGTATGCCAACGAGAATTCATTTTTCAGCTTTCGTTTTCCGTTTATGTTACTTATGAAACAACATCGGCTTTCGCTTTTGCCCTTTTTCCAACGTCGCCTCGAACGAATGTTTTACGTTTCCCGTTAGATTCTGAATTCCTTTTTCTAGAAATAAACGTCCAGACTAAAATCGTTACGACCTTATGCCTGAACACAACAAAATTAGCTCATTAATGTTCTCGTCCCCATATTTTGTTCACTCACTTCTGCTACAATGCTTATCTCAATCACATCGCGGTCTGTATATTCTTCCATTTACCGCACCTAATGCTTACGTAAATCACATCGCGGTTTCATTCTTCTTCCATTTGCGCACCTGATGCTTAGCTAAATCAGATCGTGGTCTGGATATTCTTCATTTTTTAATTTTGGGTTGTTCCTATGTTTTGCTTTAACCAACCCTTAATGAATGTATTTTGAACAGAAAATTACACAGAAACAAGTTTTATTTTTATTTTTTTTTTTTACGAGCAACTGGTAATTTTTGTTGCCTTTTTTTTGGAAAAGGTTTGCAAATGTTTGCAAGTACAAATGTTTTTATTTTAAAAATATTAACAGTTTTTAAAAACATTTTAAAACAATAAAACTATATACAAAGCAATGGCAGGCCCAAGATAATTATTCTTCATCCGTGGTCCCCAAGGAATCGCGCATCTCCTGCATCTCGCCCACCAACCGAAACACCGTGGCACTGATTTGTGCCAATCTCGCATGTGCGGTGTCTGTGAAAAAAAAATGTAAATGATTGTTCTGTAAATACATGTTTACCAGCTGTGGATGGAATGATTACTAGGTTGCAAGCTAACTCATGAGGCCATATGTCATTATGCTAAGGAATGTCTTAAAGGAAGAGGCCATATGTCATTATGCTAAGGACATTGACAATGGATTTAGGTTGATTGGTGATGATGTTATTTTACACATACTCAAAATATTTACATTACAACTTACTTTGATGGTGGGCGACCTCTGCTTGGGGTATCCACCCTACGGTCTGGGGCCTGCCACTGCTGGGAATGTGAGGCTGTAGAGACATTTAAAATTGGGTCACTTCTAATGTCTGATTCAAAAGTAAGCAAATGACACTTAGGCCCTTATTTAACAAGGGATAGCGCCAGGTAGCGAATGGTGAGCGAACGGTAATGACGCTCACCGCCACGAGAACGCCGGCTCCCCTCCGCAATCACACATTTATCAAGCCGATCCTGCTTAGCGACTGACAGAGCGCCAGATAGCGAATTATTCATCATTATTCCAGCCTCACCCCACAGCGCCAGCGAGCGACCTTGAACAGCGACAGGTATGACCTCTCGCTACCTGGCGCTCTCCAATGCATTTCAATGGAGCAATCTTTAAATATTCATAATTAATTGCTATAATTTTTTTTTATTTTTTTTTTTAAATGTCAAAAATTCTGTGACCACTTCTGCAATGTTATTTTTTTTTTTTAAGGTAAAAAAAATATATATACATTTGTGCAGAATTGATATTACAGGTCTGATATTAATGTATTCATATTACAAAATGTTTTGAAAAACATGTTTTTTTTTCTTTCTAAAAATATGGTTGTTTGGGGGTTAAAAAACTACTTTTAACCCAGCGCTCTGGGGTTTAAACAAGCATTTCACAGCGTGAGAATTTTTGGAGCGTAATTTGTTAATGAATATGCTGGGAGCCGTTCGCTATGGCCGTTCGCTGTCATGCGCTCCCATACAGCGCGGAACCTGTCAAATAGCGACTCCTCACCCAATATTCAACATTACCGCACACCGACTGAGTCGCTGTCAACAGCCGAACAACGGCCAAGCACAGCGAATACTAGCGTGCGCTGTGAAAATAACACTACTGGTGCTCATCTGTCGCTACCTGGCGCTATTAATGAATCAGCCTCCCCGAATGTGTGTGTGATACATGCAATGCCTTGGAGCTGAAGGCGCTCATACTCCTCCACATAGCCGCAAAACTTGTTCAACAATAGCAATCCGAGGCAAAAATGGTCCCGTAAGTGGAGCAGAAATGAAACGGTTTTATAGGGCGGTGGACCATCGGCAATCAGCTCTCTGAATCAGACGCAAGCCCATCCCAATAACGTAACTTATCTGAACTAACGCAAATTATCTGATTTAGATCCGTAACTTATCTGAACTAACGCAAATTATCTGATTTAGATCCGTAACTTATCTGAACTAACGCAAATTATCTGATTTAGATCCGTAACTTATCCGAACTAACGCAAATGATCAGATTTTGTTCCGTCCATCGAAAGCGCATATACGCATTAGCATTAACGAACATACGCATGGAAAAAGTAACGCAAAAAGCAAAAAACATGCCAAACAGACACAAAAACATACACAGACACATGCGAAAGTCCAGATGTATCTGTCTCTGAATTAACCCTAATGCACTGTAGCGGCACTGTAGCTGTCTGGCTGGCCAACCAACCCCAGGTAAAAATCCCAGGTGCCCCATGACCCTAATAACTTCCATAATGCTCAGATGTGTGTCGGCAGCAAACACCATTTATCTCTGTGAGCTCTTTGCCAATGTCGTTATTGATTTTGTTGGATTATTTGATTTGTGGGTTTCCCCGCTCGCACAGCTGCCGCACGGTTATGTTTTATTAGAGCGGTATTCCCCTCATATTGGAGCAGGCGGATGTTTGTCCTATAGGCTCCAGATGGAACTCGCAGACCCCCCGGCACTGTTATGCGCCCTATTCTGAAATGTACGGTTTACAATATGCAAAACATTTTTTTTGTTGCCGACCCTTTCCTGTTATGTTTGTCTGGTGTGTTGTCTGTTATATGTTTTTTTATTGTTTTTAATATGTTTTGTCTAATATGTCATGTGGATTTTTTATTGAATAAAATGTGATACTGGCTTTTTGATGTAGATTGGTGTGTCTCCTCTTTTGTTTGGATACTGATGTATGGCTCACACAGCCTTGGGAGTGGCTCCCGCTTTACATATAACTCTTTGAATATTGGGTGCGCATGCCATTTTGTATGCTCGAAACGCATCAGAAATATAAGGATCTAAAATACATAACTGCTGAAAATGTTTTCAGAATTGCTGTACATTTATAGGTACCCTATTTTTAATGCCATGAGAAGCACCTGGGGGTTTAGGGGTGGAAAGCCAGAACCCAATAGCAGGCAGTGTGCAACCCCCCCAATCGCTACAATAACAGGCAGTGTGCAACCCCCCCAATCGCTACAATAACAGGCAGTGTGCAGAATCACCCCCCCCCAACCGCTCCTATAATAGACAGTGTGCAGAATCCCCCCAGTCACCGCATTACAGTGTGCAGAATCCCCCCAATCACCCCTATAACAGGCAGTGTGCAGAATCCCCCCCCAACCACTCCTATAATAGACAGTGTGCAGAATCCCCCCAGTCACCGCATTACAGTGTGCAGAATCCCCCCAATCACCCCTATAACAGGCAGTGTGCAGAATCCCCCCCCCAACCACTCCTATAATAGACAGTGTGCAGAATCCCCCCCAGTCACCCCTATAACAGGCAGTGTGAAGAATCCCCCCCCCCCCAAATCACCTAATTATCAGGCAGCATGCAGAATCCCCCCCCCCCCCAAATCACCCCATAACAGAATCCCCCTCTCACCTCATAACATGCAGTCTGCAGAATCCCCCCATTCACCACATAACAGGCAGAAGGCAGAACCCCCTGAATCACCCTATAACAGGCAGAGTGCAAAATTTCCCCAATCCCCCCCCCTAACAGGCAGTGTACAAAATCCACCCCCAGTCACCCAATAACAGGCAGCATGCAGAATCCCCTCAATCAGCCCATAACAGGCAGTGTGCAGAATCCCCCCCAATTACCCCATAACATGCAGTGTGCAGAATCCCCCCCCACCCCTGATTATGCCATAACAGGCAGTGTGCCGAATTCCCAACCCCAATTACCCCATAACAGGCAGTGTGTAAAATCCCCCCAATCTCCTCCTAACAGGCAGTGTGCAGAATCCATCCCCAGTCACCCCATAACATGTAGTGTTCAGAATCACTCCCAATTACCCCATAACAGGCAGTGTGCAGAATTCCCCAAAATTCCCCCATAACAAGCAGTGCTCAACCCCCCCCCCCCCCCATTATCCCATAACAGGCAGTGTGCAGACCCCTCCCAGTCACCCCATAACAGGCAGTTTGTAGAATCCCCCCCCCCCACCCAAATCGCCCCATAACAGGTACAGACGTGAGCGAAAATAAGTTGTGCTGCACAAAAAGGTAAAGCAACAAAATCCCGCTGGTCCCCGGCCAGAGAGGCAAAGCTGCCAGATGTAACTGCTCTGCGAGTCAGTGAGGGTCACACCAGTTATTCAATGAAGCAAGTATAACATTTGGGTGTGAAATGCCGCTCTCAGAGATTTTTAACTTTAACACAAAAATGAGTCACAAAAAAGTTTTTGTACATATTTCCCCCCAAAGAAATACCTGTAACTGCAATGGAATATATTTTACAGTATTTATTGCTACAGTAAATATTGTTCAATCATTTGTGATGCGCACACAATAAATATAGTGTTTAAAGTTTTCAATGACATCCAAAATCCACATATCAAAAGCATAGTATTTTTTTTCCACAAAATTTATACACAAATAAATCTACATACACAGACACTATGGGGGTTATTTAAGAAGGGATAGCGTCAGGTAGCGCCTCGTAGCGGCAGGCAGCGTCTGGTGAACGCCGGGCGCTGTACGGGAAACCACATTTATGAAGGCGATTCTGGTGAGCGCTTCTAACAGCGCCATGTAGCGTCACATGTATTATTACAGGCAGGTCAGTGTATAGCACCTCTAACAGCGCCATGTAGTGTCACATGTATTATTACAGACAGGTCAGTGTATAGCACCTCTAACAGCGCCATGTAGCGTCACATGTATTATTACAGGCAGGTCAGTGTATAGCGCCTCTAACAGCTTCATGTAGTGTCACATGTATTATTACAGGCAGCTCAGTGTATAGCACCTCTAACAGCGTCATGTAGCGTCACATGTATTATTACAGGCAGGTCAGTGTATAGCGCCTCTAACAGCGCCATGTAGCGTCACATGTATTATTACAGGCAGCTCAGTGTATAGCACCTCTAACAGCGCCATGTAGTGTCACATGTATTATTACAGGCAGGTCAGTGTATAGCGCCTCTAACAGCGCCATGTAGCATCACATGTATTATTACAGGCAGGTCAGTGTATAGCACCTCTAACAGCGTCATGTAGCGTCACATGTATTATTACAGGCAGGTCAGTGTATAGCGCCTCTAACAGCGTCATGTAGCGTCACATGTATTATTACAGGCAGGTCAGTGTATAGCGCCTCTAACAGCGCCATGTAGCGTCACATGTATTATTACAGGCGGCTCAGTGTATAGCGCCTCTAACAGCGTCATGTAGCGTCACATGTATTATTACAGACAGGTCAGTGTATAGCTCCTCTAACAGCGTCATGTAGCGTCACATGTATTATTACAGGCAGGTCAGTGTATAGCGCCTCTAACAGCGCCATGTAGCGTCACATGTATTATTACAGGCGGCTCAGTGTATAGCACCTCTAACAGCGTCATGTAGCGTCACATGTATTATTACAGGCAGGTCAGTGTATAGCGCCTCTAACAGCGCCATGTAGTGTCACATGTATTATTACAGGCAGGTCAGTGTATAGCGCCTCTAACAGCGCCATGTAGCGTCACATGTATTATTACAGGCAGGTCAGTGTATAGCACCTCTAACAGCGCCATGTAGCGTCACATGTATTATTACAGGCAGGTCAGTGTATAGCGCCTCTAACAGCGTCATGTAGTGTCACATGTATTATTACAGGCAGGTCAGTGTATAGCGCCTCTAACAGCGTCATGTAGTGTCACATGTATTATTACAGGCAGGTCAGTGTATAGCGCCTCTAACAGCGCCATGTAGTGTCACATGTATTATTACAGGCAGGTCAGTGTATAGCACCTCTAACAGCGCCATGTAGCGTCACATGTATTATTACAGGCAGGTCAGTGTATAGCGCCTCTAACAGCGTCATGTAGTGTCACATGTATTATTACAGGCAGGTCAGTGTATAGCGCCTCTAACAGCGTCATGTAGTGTCACATGTATTATTACAGGCAGCTCAGTGTATAGCGCCTCTAACAGCGCCATGTAGCGTCACATGTATTATTACAGGCAGGTCAGTGTATAGCACCTCTAACAGCGCCATGTAGTGTCACATGTATTATTACAGGCAGGTCAGTGTATAGCGCCTCTAACAGCGTCATGTAGTGTCACATGTATTATTACAGGCAGGTCAGTGTATAGCACCTCTAACAGCGCCATGTAGTGTCACATGTATTATTACAGGCAGGTCAGTGTATAGCGCCTCTAACAGCGCCATGTAGCGTCACATGTATTATTACAGGCAGGTCAGTGTATAGCGCCTCTAACAGCGTCATGTAGTGTCACATGTATTATTACAGGCAGGTCAGTGTATAGCACCTCTAACAGCGCCATGTAGCGTCACATGTATTATTACAGGCGGCTCAGTGTATAGCACCTCTAACAGCACCATGTAGTGTCCCATGTATTATTACAGGCAGGTCAGTGTATAGCGCCTCTAACAGCGCCATGTAGCGTCACATGTATTATTACAGGCAGGTCAGTGTATAGCGCCTCTAACAGCATCATGTAGTGTCACATGTATTATTACAGGCAGGTCAGTGTATAGCACCTCTAACAGCGCCATGTAGCGTCACATTTATTATTACAGGCAGGTCAGTGTATAGCGCCTCTAACAGCGCCATGTAGCGTCACATGTATTATTACAGGCAGGTCAGTGTATAGCGCCTCTAACAGCGTCATGTAGCGTCACATGTATTATTACAGGCAGGTCAGTGTATAGCACCTCTAACAGCGTCATGTAGCGTCACATGTATTATTACAGACAGGTCAGTGTGTAGCGCCTCTAACAGCGCCATGTAGCGTCACATGTATTATTACAGTCAGGTCAGTGTATAGCACCTCTAACAGCGTCATGTAGCGTCACATGTATTATTACAGACAGGTCAGTGTATAGCGCCTCTAACAGCGCCATGTAGCGTCACATGTATTATTACAGGCAGGTCAGTGTATAGCGCCTCTAACAGCGCCATGTAGCGTCACATGTATTATTACAGGCGGCTCAGTGTATAGCGCCTCTAACAGCATCATGTAGTGTCACATGTATTATTACAGACAGGTCAGTGTATAGCGCCTCTAACAGCGTCATGTAGTGTCACATGTATTATTACAGACAGGTCAGTGTATAGCGCCTCTAACAGCGTCATGTAGTGTCACATGTATTATTACAGGCAGCTCAGTGTATAGCGCCTCTAACAGCGCCATGTAGCGTCACATTTATTATTACAGGCAGGTCAGTGTATAGCGCCTCTAACAGCGCCATGTAGCGTCACATGTATTATTACAGGCAGGTCAGTGTATAGCGCCTCTAACAGCGTCATGTAGCGTCACATGTATTATTACAGGCAGGTCAGTGTATAGCACCTCTAACAGCGTCATGTAGCGTCACATGTATTATTACAGACAGGTCAGTGTATAGCGCCTCTAACAGCGTCATGTAGTGTCACATGTATTATTACAGGCAGGTCAGTGTACAGCACCTCTAACAGCGCCATGTAGCGTCACATGTATTATTACAGGCGGCTCAGTGTATAGCGCCTCTAACAGTGCCATGTAGCGTCACATGTATTATTACAGGCGGCTCAGTGTATAGCGCCGGCAGTCTAGGCTATGCAGTGCCATGTAGTACCTGTCGCTCAGTGTCGCTCTCTCATACATTTCAATGGGACTTCATTAGTATGTATAAATAGCGTGTTTGGCAATTTAAATGTTTTTTTTTTTTTGCTCCAATCATTGTGTGACCTCTCCTGGCTGCAAACAAACACTTTTATACATTTTTTGACTTTTTTATGCAGAATTGTCATTACAGGTCTGGCACTAAAGTGATAATGTCCCAGTGTTATAACAATGTCATTCCATGTGTTTTCGCTTTGTTACTGGTGGATATGTGTTCAGAAACAGACTTTAAAGTGGACCAACACCCAGGATTTTGACTATCCTGGGTTTTGGTCCACTTCGGTGGGGTGCCCCGCTGTGTGAAACCCCCCAGAACGCCCGGAAACACTCACCACGCTCCTACGCGGGCGCTCATCCAATCAGAGCGCTCAGAGCCGCTGTGGTATGCACGTACAAGCGGTATCCAACCACAGCGGCTCTCAGCGCTGGAGGCCGCATCTTGCGCTTCCCTCTAACAGGGAGCACGCCCGCGCCGCCCATTCACAAACGGGCAGCGCGGGTGTGCGCCCTGCTAGAGGGAAGCGCGAGACGCGGCCATGGCCCGCGCATGCGCCGTTGGAACGGGGTTAAGGTAAGGTTTCTGGGCTTCCTGGGGGGTTTCACCCCGATTTTGGATGCCCCGCGGGGAGGGATCTGATCGGTCCACTTTAATCACACAGCGCCTGGCGCTCTATGCTACAGCGCGCAGCTAATTTAACACCAAAAAAGTGCTATAAACAATCCAGAGGTCTTGGTAAAGCACATTTATCTCTGGGTGCACATTTGGGTGTGAATTGCTGCCTGCATCTCAGCGAGCTTATTCATTTTAACATACAAAAACGTGCAAATATTGTTCTATTTTTTCCTAACAAAAAATCACCTGCACATGTGATAAGGGCATTCTTACAGGTTGAGGTGCATCATTTCCAATGAGGTAAGAATAATTGTTTAAAAAGTTTGGAAACAACAGCACCCTATGGGCTTTGCAGAAAAAAAATAATACATAAAAAAATAAAAAAACATTCTTGATCATAGCTCATGGGGTGCTGTTGTTTCCAGACTTTCAAAAAAGTGTTCTCACCTCATTGGAAATGATGCGCCTCGCCTGTGAAAATGCCCCATCACATGTGCGGGAGATTATCTATACGAATACCGTATTTGCCGGCGTATAAGACGACCCCCCCAACATTTCCACTCAAAATATAGAGTTTGTTATATACTCGCAGTATAAGACTACTCCCTCTTCCGCACACCAAATAAAACGTGAAAGAACATCAGATTTGCTTTAGTTTAAATTTTTAATGGGGCTTCTGTGAGGGGGGTTTACACAGTGGAGCATCCCAGTTCAGGATACCCCGCTGTTTATAACCCCCCAGAAAGTCCAGTAAACACTTACCTTACCTGGCTTCAATGGTGCATGCGCGGGCTCTGGTCCAATGAAAGCCGCTCACCGTCACTGCGTAATTCAACAGGTTGTGATCCCCATTAGTTCTAATGAGAGCCACCTGCCCAATTACACAGGGACAGTGGTCGCTCTCATTGGACCAGAGCCTGCGCATGCACCGTTGGACCTGGAAGAGGTGAGTGTCTTTGGGTATTGTGGGGGCTGGCCTCTGATCTTCCCCCCCGGACATTCCAAATCGGGATGCCCCTGGGTGAGCCGGCTAGATTTACTTGTTGGTCGCGTGGGAAGTGCGCCCACACAGGCATGCGCGCGGGAGCCCCACGGCCGAACTGGACAAAGATCAGCATGGAGACCCCGGGCACGCACATGAGAGCCCCTTGACAGGTGATGGGGGGGGGTGATGGGCGGCAGGGTGCCGATCGGCGCGTCGGGGGGCACGCGCGCGTGTGCCCGTTACTTAATTATAGATGATTGGGGGGGGGGGGCGAGCGGCGCTGCTGGCGCAGTCCCATATCGCGGCAAATACGGCCCTGGTCACCCGTGCACCCGGCGTATAAGACGACCCCCCCACTTGGAAGCATGTTTTTCAGGGGCAGAAAGTCGTCTTATACGCCGGCAAATACGGTAATTAAAACAAATATTTTTATTGCATGTTTTGCTTTTGTATGTTAAAATGAATAAGTTCACCGAGATGCAGGCAGCAATTCATATCCAAATGTGTACTCAGAGTTGAACGTGCTTTACCAAGACCTCTGGATTGTTTATTGCACTTTTTGTGTGTTAGTATAATCAACTTTTATTGGTTTTCAAGAAAGAGATAAAGGAATAGAGGGTGAAGGGAAAGGGGGGGGGGCATGTCGGTTACATCAGACAGTAAATGAAGTCATAAATAGGAGCAGATATTCCATCCAAATAGATACACATAAAAATAATTTGTACTTGGAAATAGAACAAAATGTTCAGTCGTTTTTTGTGTGTTAAATTAAAAAAGCTTATTAAGGTGTTAATTTTAGTTGATACCCATAGTGCACCCAAATCTAAACTTGCTTTACAAAATAAATAGCATGACCTGCAAAATATATTATATATATATATATATATATATATATATATATATATTATATTATATATATATATATTATATATATATATATATATATATATTTATATTTATTTATTATTTTATTATATTATTATTATTTGTATTACCCCCCCATCCCTGAGATACGTGCTGATATTCACACAAATGTGCACTCAGAGTTAGACTTGCTTCACCAAATCTTTTACAGGGGAGTGCCATCATTTTTCCAATGAGGTGAGAATAATTGTTCTAAAGTTTGGAAACAGCCGCACCCATCGGGCTATGCAAAAAACAATTCTTCAGCATAGCCCATAGGGTGCTGCTGTTTCCAAACTTTTAAACTCATTGGAAAAATAATGCACCTCACCTGTAAAAATGCCCCATCACAAGTGAAGTAGATTTTTTTTTTCTTTTTAGAAACAATTAGAACAAATATTCTTTTTTGCACTTTATTGTATAATAATTAAAAATCTCACAGAGGTGCAGCCAGCAATTCACACCCAAATGTGCACCCAGAGGGGGAGGCTGATTCATCATTAGCGGCAGGTAGCGACAGATGAGCGTCTGTAGCGGGCATTTTCGGAGCGCCCGCTAGTAGTCGCAGTGCTCGGCCGTGAGTCGCTAGTTTATAGCGACTCAGTCGCTGTTCAGTAATGTTGAATACATTGTGAGGAGTCACTATTTGACCAGTACAGCGCTGTATGGGAGCGCATGTTAGCGACTGCTCATAGCGACCGACTCACACCATATTCAGCAAAAAAACAGCCTCACAAATCTCTGGGCTGAAAAATATTTGTTTGAAGCCCAGAGCGCAGGAGGCTGTGTGATTAAAGTCTGTTTTCCAGCATCTATCCACTAGTAACAAAGCGAAAAACATATGGAATTACATTGTAACAACATTGTAACATGAACACTTTAATGGCAGAGCTGTGATGTCATTTCTGAAGAAATATTTAACAAATGTTAAAAATGTGAAAAAACTGCTATTTCAATGCCAGAAGAGGTCACATAATTATTTGTGATTTTTGGGGAAAAAAAAACCCTGATTAAAGAGAAGAAAAGGATCGTCCATTGAAATGTATGTCAGAGCGTCAGCTAGCGAGAGGTAATACCTGGCGCTGTGCAAGGCTGAGCGCTGGCGCTGTTCGCTGAGGCTGTGAAAATGATGAATCAGACGCTACATGGCGCTATCCCAGTCGCTAAACAGATTCTGCTTGATAAATGTGTAATTGCGTGCCGTTGATAGCGACTGGCCATAGCGACCGGCTCCCACCATATTCATTAACAAATCACGCTCAAAAAATTCTTGCGCTGTGAAATGCATGTTTAAACCCCAGAGCGCTGGCGGCGATGGGTTAAAAGTAGTTTTTTAACCCCCAAACCACCATATTTTTGGAATAAAAAAAAAACACGTTTTTTAAATAATTTTGTAATATGAATACATTAATATCAGACCTGTAATATCAATTCTGCACAATTTTTTTATTTTTATTTTTTTACCTTAAAAAAAATATCTAAAATGGCAGAAGTGGTCATAGAATTTTTCACATTAAAAAAAAAAAAAAAAAACTATTAATAACAATTAATTAATCATATTTAAAGATTGTTCCATTGAAATGCATTGGAGAGCGCCAGGTAGCAAGAGGTCATACCTGTCGCTGTTCAAGGTCAGAAGCTGGCGCTGTGGGCTGAGGCTGGAATAAGGATGAATGAGTCGCTATATGGCGCTATCTCAGTCGCTAAGCAGGGTTGGCTTGATAAATGTTTGATTGTGGTGGGGAGCCGGCGTTCGTGGCGGGGCCCGTCATTACCGGCCGCTCACCAGTCGCTACCTGTCGCTATTCCTTCATAAATAAGGGCCTTTGTCTATTGCCGAGAAGTGACGAGTGTCTGACGGCACGTGCACCCTGTTGTCTAGCGTCTCCAGCATCCCTGTCTGCATACCTGCACTTTTCTCCTCATTGATAGTCATCCTCTCGTCCTCTGATCTAGTCAGACATCGGGTGTGGGTAAGGTGACTAATAAAGGGTGGGGGGGGAGGGCTAAAGGGGGGAAAGAGGGGTACATTTAGGTGGCAGGTCATCAAAGCTACTTTGTGGCTTCGGCTTTTCTCCCATGCATCGGTCTCTCAGCTCCCCGGGGACCCGAGATTTACCATTGCTCCTCTTGAGTGGCTACTTATTCATCAGCTCTCAGGAACTCATCCGACTCCTGGAAAATCAACCAAGGTAGCCAAGTGGTCCTGAACTGTTCATAACTGTCCTGTAGCGATAGTATCATATCTTCCATTTCTTTATTGAACAGAACTTCCCCCATCCAATCCGATGGGACATTTTTAAAGGTGGGGTATATCATTTTTCCAATGAGATAAGGATAATTTTATGAAAGTTTAGAATCATCACATATGGGGTAAGCAAAGAAAATTGCACTTTTTTCCTGCAAATGCCACGGGCCGTTGTTTACAAAGATACATTTCAATAAAATTTTGGGAAAAATTATGCAATTTGCATGGACACACATGATTTTTTGGAGAACAATTAGAACAAATATTTTTTATTGCACTTTTTGGTTTGTCAAAGTCAAAAAGCTCACTCAGGTGTAAGTTTTATTTTCACTATCCTGGGTGTCGGTCCACTTTAGCGGGGCATCCGAGATCAGGATGCCCAGCTGTGTGAAACCCCCCCAAAAGCCCCCCAAAAATGTACCTTTTCGGCAACGGACAAGCGATGGATAAGCCGCCGCTGCTGCTGCCGCTGCAGCAGCCTCCCGCGCGTCCCTCTTAAAGGGAGCGCTCCCGCGCCGGCCGTTTGTGAATGGCACACTGCTAGAGGGGCGCGCGGGAGGCGGCGGCTGATCCGTTGACGATAAGGTAAGGTTTTTTGGGGCTTCTCGGATGCCCCGCGGTGAGGAAGGTGATCGGCCCGGGAATCTTATAGATTCTCGGGCCAATCACCCCTGGGTGTTGGTCCACTTTAAAGGAGCACTATCGCGAAATTGAGTAATATTAAAAACTCATATAAACACATCGGCTAATGAGAGGAGGAGTCCCTTATACACCCAAACTAAATAAAACTCCTGCCAAGCTTGCTGTTATCTTCTCTTGGTAGGTATAAAATCCAGGGGAGACAGGTTTAGTCTATCAGGGGTGTCACCCGTGATGTCCATTGTCTTTCATATTTCATGATGCCGGGTGTATAAGTAACCTCTGCTTCCACCATTTAGCATATTCATATGGATTTTTAACATTGGGCCATTTTTTGCGATAGTGCTCCTTTAAGTAAAAAATCTCACACACTGGAAATCACTACACTGGCCACTGGCCAACTGCAGGACAGTAATCCCTTCATCCTGGCCACTGACACCCAAATGAAGGACAGAAATCCCATCATCCTGGCCACTGACACCAATCTGCGGGACAGAAATCCCATCATCCTGGCCACTGACACCCAACTGCAGTACAGAAATCCTATCATCGTGGCCACTGACACCCAATTGGGGGGTAGAAATCCCATCATCCTGGCAACTGACACCAAATTGTGGGACAAAAATCCCATCATCCTGGCCACTGGCACCCAACTGCGGGACAGAAATCCCATCATCCTGGCCACTGGCACCCAACTGCAGGACAGAAATCCCATCATCCTGGCCACTGGCACCCAACTCCAAGATAGAAATCTCATCATCCTGGCCATTGGCACCCAACTGCAGGACAGAAATCCCATCATCCTGGCCACTGACACCCAACTGCGGGACAGAAATCCCATCATCCTGGCCACTGGCACCCAACTCCAAGATAGAAATCTCATCATCCTGGCCATTGGCACCCAACTGCAGGACAGAAATCCCATCATCCTGGCCACTGACACCCAACTGCAGGACAGAAATCCCATCATCCTGGCCACTGACACCCAACTGCGGGACAGAAATCCCATCATCCTGGCCACTGGCACCCAACTGCAGGACAGAAATGCCATCATCCTGGCCACTGGCACCCAACTGCAAGACAGAAATCCCTTCATCCTGGTCACTGGCACCCAATTGTTGGACAGAAATCCCATCATCCCGGCCACTGACACCAATCTGCGGGACAGAAATCCCATCATCCTGGCCACTGGCACCCAACTGCAGGACAGAAATCCCATCATCCTGGCCACTGGCACCCAACTGCAGGACAGAAATCCCATCATCCTGGCCACTGGCACCCAACTGCAAGACAGAAATGCCATCATCATGGCCACTGGCACCCAACTGCAGGACAGAAATCCCATCATCCTGGCCACTGGCACCCAACTCCAAGATAGAAATCTCATCATCCTGGCCATTGGCACCCAACTGCAGGACAGAAATCCCATCATCCTGGCCACTGGCACCCAACTGCAGGACATAAATCCCATCATCCTGGCCAATGACACCCAACTGCAGGACAGAAATCCCATCATCCTGGCCACTGGCACCCAACTCCAAGATAGAAATCTCATCATCCTGGCCATTGGCACCCAACTGCAGGACAGAAATCCCATCATCCTGGCCACTGGCACCCAACTGCAAGACAGAAATCCCATCATCCTGGCCACTGACACCAAATTGTGGGACAGAAATCCCATCATCCTGGCCACTGACACCAAATTGTAGGACAGAAATCCCATCATCCTGGCCACTGGCACCCAACTGCAAGACAGAAATCCCATCATCCTGGCCACTGACACCAAATTGTAGGACAGAAATCTCATCATCCTGGCCACTGGCACCCAACTGCAAGACAGAAATCCCATCATCCTGGCCACTGACACCAAATTGTAGGACAGAAATCCCATCATCCTGGCCACTGACACCAAATTGTAGGACAGAAGTCCCATCATCCTGGCCACTGACACCAAATTGTGGGACAGAAATCCCATCATCCTGGCCACTGACACCAAATTGTAGGGCAGAAATCCCATCATCCTGGCCACTGGCACCCAACTGCGGGACAGAAATCCCTTCATCCTGGTCACTGGCACCCAATTGTTGGACAGAAATCCCATCATCCTCCTGGCCACTGACACCAATCTGCGGGACAGAAATCCCATCATCCTGGCTACTGACACCCAACTGCAGGACAGAAATCCCATCATCCTGGCCACTGACACCAAATTGTGGGACAGAAATCCCATCATCCTGGTCACTGACACCAAATTGTGAGACAGAAATCCCATCATCCTGGCCACTGGCACCCAACTGCGGGACAGAAATCCCTTCATCCTGGTCACTGGCACCCAACTGCAGGACAGAAATCCCATCATCCTGGCCACTGACACCAAATTGTGGGACAGAAATCCCATCATCCTGGCCATTGGCACGCAACTGCAGGACAGAAATCCCATCATCCTGGCCATTGGCACCCAATTGCAGGACAGAATTCCCATCATCCTGGCCATTGGCACCCAATTGCAGGACAGAATTCCCATCATCCTGGCCATTGGCACCCAATTGCAGGACAGAATTCCCATCATCCTGGCCACTGACACCAAATTGTGGGACAGAAATCCCATCATCCTGGCCATTGGCACGCAACTGCAGGACAGAAATCCCATCATCCTGGCCATTGGCACCCAATTGCAGGACAGAATTCCCATCATCCTGGCCATTGGCACCCAACTGCAGGACAGAAATCCCATCATCCTGGCCACTGACACCAAACTGAGGGATGGGAATCCCTCATCTTGGCCACTGACACCAAACTGCGGGACAGAAATCCCCTCATCTTGGCCACTGACACCAAACTGCGGGACAGAAATCCCTTCATCCTGGCCACTGACACCCAACTGCATGATAGAAATCCCATTATCCTGGCCATTGGCACCCAACTGCAGGACAGAAATCCCATCATCCTGGCCATTGGCACCCAACTGCAGGACAGAAATCCCATCATCCTGGCCACTGGCACCCAACTGCAAGACAGAAATGCCATCATCCTGGCCACTGGCACCCAACTGCAGGACAGACTTAAAGGTTTTCAGAATCGGTTCTAATTCTGTAATGGCCGCCCCTGTTCTGGCATCTGGGGGGGGGGGGGGGGTGATAGATGAGGCTTGCTCCCTATTCAGGGTCATGGCATAGGACTAATTCATGTATCACAGTGATCAATGTGACTGCTGCGGGGGATCCTGGAGAACATCACCATTTCCCTCTCGGATCATTTGATGGGTTTGCTGGGTCATGTAGTGGCAGCAAGGTGCACACAGATATACTCACGGAGAACAGAGCTCCGGGCACCCGGCCAACACTGACAGCCGGGAGGAGGGAGAAAATCCACCAACAGTCCATAAATACTGGAGACAGAGAGCACATCACAGCAGATCCCTGACCTAGTCCTGCTGGAGACCTACTGCCGACCATGAGGGGACCCTGGACCGGCCTGCTGCTGGCCACCCTGCTCTGCTGCCACGCCTGCACATATGGTGAGAGCCCGGCCACTTATTCCCCAGCCTCCTATATTCCCTATTTATCTTCCTTCTTAACTGTTTATCAAATATGGGGTTTATTCATCAAGGGATAGCGCCAGGTAGCGCTTCGTAGCGGCAGGCAGCGTCTGGTGAACGCCGGGCGCTGTACGCAAAACCACATTTATGAAAGCGATTCTGGTGAGTGCCTCTAACAGCGCCATGTAGCCTCCGATTCATCATTACAGGTGGCTCAGCGTATAGCGCCGGCGCTCTAGTTTCCAGAGCCAGGTATTACCTGACGCTCTCCCATACATTTCAATGAACGTCTCTTTTCTTCTGTTTAAACAGGGATTTTTGTTTTTAATATTTTTTTTGTGTGACGTCTCCTGGACTTAGAAAGAGTCATTTTTGAAAACTTTTTTGATTTTTTTATATTTTTATGCAGAATTGTCATTACAGGTCTGGCATTAAAGTATTAATGTTACAATGTTACAACAATGTCATTCCATGTGTTTTCGCTTTGTTACTGATGGATATGTGTTCAAAAACAGACTTTAATCTGGTGCTCTATGCTACAGTGGCCAGATTCAGAGCGCCGACGCTGTGTGTGTCTGTTTTTTTGTTGAATATGATGTGAGTCGCTGAGAGTGGGTTGCACTGAGCTGGCGCTACCTCTCGCTCCCTGCAACACTGTACTGGTGTTTCAGCGCCCATCACACATCACATTCATCAATGCTGAGCAGGTTACTACAGTAACCCGACTGAGGCGCTCTGTTACAGCGCCCGATAGTCGATCACAGCGTCTGCTAGCGGTCACTCTTAACACCTCTGTACAGACGCTCATCTGCCGATAGCTGCCGCTAGTAATGAATCCGCCTGTATATCAATAGATTCATCTACCGATCTTATTTCCGTTTTATATAGATATTTATATAAAGATGCAGCATTCCTTAAAGTGGACCAAAACCCCAGATCTCGACCATCCCAGGTTATGATCCGTGTCTCCTGGGCATCTTGGTTTGGGATACCCCGCTGTGTGAAGCCCCTGGGATAACCTGTAAATTCACCTGACAGGTAATTCCACGGTGCATGTGCAAGCTCTTGTCCAACCAGAGCTCTATCAATGCAAGACATAGAAGTCAAAACCCCGGCATAGAGAATAGGGGGCGGCCGCATCCTCCGTCTCCCTCCGGCCGAGGTGCGCTCTCCTGCATCAGCTTCTCTGAATGCTTAGGAACTGAGCTTGCATCAGCCCCAGATGCCGGGTAAGCGGGCACCGATGCCCTGTTGGATCACCAGTGAGGTTAGTAAACAGCCAATCACAGGGGGTTTTACATCCAAATCGGGATGCTCCGGGAATAGAGAATCTGAGCCACTGTAATGCACGGCCCTGCTTTTTTTTATGTGCTCAAAAAACTCACATACTTAAAGTGGACCAAAACCCAGAATTGTAACTATCCTGGGTTTTGGTCCTTGCCCCCTGGGCACCCCGATGCGGGATACCTCGCTGTGTGAAACCCCCCAGGTCGCCCACTTCAACTCACCTTTCCCCTGTTCTATGGCGCATACGCAGCCTTGCGTCCAATCCGCGCCCCCCCCCCCCCCCCCCCCCCCCCGTGGAGTGAGAATCTCCACCAATCATATAGGCTGAGCGCAGGAGCATGCACAGCTGCAAGGATGCCGCGGATGCATTGGTGGCCGCCGATCATGGTGGGGGCCGAGACAAGCAATCTGGAGGGCTCACACAGGGGCATCTAGCCGGACGGCCCTGGAGTCTTTTAGACTACAGGGACGGCATCGGGGGTGATTGGTCCACTAGAAGTCTTTTAAGCTCTAGGGCCGGCGGCAGTGGGTTATGGTCAACTTTAATTTGGCACATGAGCTGTTAAATAGTATTGTAGATTTCAAGATAACTTTCTGTGTTATTGCTTATTAAAGGGGTAAAATATCCCTTTAAATGCTGTTACATCTGTACATATATATATATATATATATATATATATATATATATATATATAGCAATCCATACCTTGACACACAAAGTTTAGTTTCACATGGAAGCTGTTTAGAGTGTTAAATATCATTTTAAACACTGATTCAGCCAAGTGTATTATATATAAATATATATATATATATATATATATGATACACGTAATTCAATAGGTTACAGCGGAACAAACCCCTGGCAGTCCAGCCATGGAGTCCAAATAGGGATGCCCCGCTGTGCGAAACCCCGGGGGGTCGCTGCAAAACTCACCTTTGTCAGTGGCTCTCACATCGGGGGCCGCATCCCCAGCATCTCCCGCACCCAAGCTATTTAGTTAGGCTGGGGACCGGAGTGGGCCGACATTTAAAGGGAAGTGGTCCCTTTAGTGACCATTAATATTCACGGCAAATGGCGCTGATTGGACGAGAGCCTGCGCAAGCGCCATTGGATCGCCAGTTAGGTACGTTTTACTGGGGATATGGGGGGTTTCACACAGTGGGGCATCCCAAAAGGGCGAGGAACAAAACCCGGAATAGTAATCCAAGTTAGTTGGCACAGGAGCCTTTGAAAACCATTAAGGATTTCAGGATAAAATTCTGTGAAATTGTTTTTTTATGGAGCGAAATACCTCTTTAAAGTTGTATATATATATATATATATATATATATATATATATATATATATATATATATATATGTATTATATATATACGGTATATTGTATATATATATATATATATATATATATATATATTTATGTACTGAATATATATATATATATATATATATATATATATATATTGAATTTATATACAGATGTAGCAAATCTTACCTTGACACACATAAATGAACTAGCTAAGGCCAGCTTAAACGGTGTTAAACGCCTTTTAGACGCCAGGACCAACCGAGCGAGTGGTTGGTATACTTAAAAGCGGAACAAAACCCAACAGCAGCTGGCCTGGAATTTAAAAGATTCAGACAGGCTGGAGCGGGAGTGCGCTTCCCATTGAATTCAATCTGAGCCCTTTGTCAAATCGACTTAGGGCTTTATTCATCAAGGGATAGCGCCAGGTAGCGCCTTGTAAGCGACAGGTAGCGGCAGGTAGCGTCTGGTGAACGCCGGGCGCTGTACGCAATACCACATTTATGAAGGCGATTCTGGT
Organism: Gastrophryne carolinensis; assembly: GCA_027917425.1. Taxonomy (NCBI): domain Eukaryota; kingdom Metazoa; phylum Chordata; class Amphibia; order Anura; family Microhylidae; genus Gastrophryne; species Gastrophryne carolinensis. The sequence continues at coordinate 640,962,637 of CM051234.1, forward strand.
GAGCGCCACTTACAGCGATATGTAGCGACCGATTCATCATCACAGACAGCTCAACGGATCCCGGCAGCGCTCTGGCTTTCAGAGCGCCTGGTATTACCTGTCGCTCTCCCATACATTTCAATGGACGTTCCTTTTCTTCTCTTTAAACAGGATTTTCTTTTAATAATTTTTTTTGTTTTGGATCAAATCATTGTGTGACGTCTCCTGGCCAATTTAAATACATTTTTGAAAACTTTTTTGATTTTTTATATTTTTATGCAGAATTGTCATTACAGGTCTGGTATTAAAGTGTTAATGTCACAATGTTAAAACAATGTCATTCCATATGTTTTCGCTTTGTTACTAGTGGAAATGTAGTGGACTTTAATCACACAGCGCCTGGCGCTCTGGGCTACAGCGACACAATTTTGAGCGCCGGCGCAGTGTGTGTTTTTTTGATAAATATGGTTTGAGTCACTCACACTGACCAGTCGCTACCGTTCGCTCCCAGATATCGCTGTACTGGTGTTACAGCAACTCACACATCAAATTCATCAATGCCGGCAACAGCAACTTAGGTGCTCTGTAATAGCGACTCACGGCCGATCAGAGCGACCACTAGCGGTCGCTCTTAGCGCCTCTGTACACATCTGCCGTTACCTGGCGCTAGTAATGAATCAGCCATCAAAGCAAAGTTCTCTGATTGGACGAGAGCCTGCGCATGTGCTGTTGGAGAGTTGAAAGGTTTTAGTGAACAGATTTGTGGTTTCACGTTGCAGGGCATCCCAATTCAAGATGCCCCGGGGGCATGAAACAAAGCCCAGGAAAGTGAAATTGCCCGGTTTTGTTCTGCTTTAAAGTGGACCAACACCCTCCACTGATCGGCCCGGGAATGTAATGCAGAACATCCTATTGTTATGTTTCTATAACATACAAATGCATTATTCGTATAAAGACAATTCGTCCCTTTAAAACTGAACAAAACCCGTTGTGGCTGGCCCTGGAGTCTAAAAGACTGGACAAATCCCTGTCCCCTGGGCATCCCTGTTTGGGGTGCCCCACTGTGTAAAACCCCCTGGGATAGCCAGTATACGCACATTGCAGAAAAACAGTGTACGCATGGGCCGCAACCCCGGGTTCCCTTGGCTGAGGTGCGCTCTGGCGTCCGGCCATTGAGATAAGCAGGATGCCGGAGCGTCGCGTCAGCCGGAGGAAAACTGGGATGCCGTCTGCTCCGCACTCTCTATGCCAAGTTCTGTAGACGAATAGAGTTCTATGCTGTAAATATGTAGAGCGCTGATTGGAAAAGAGCATGTGCAGAACAAAACCCTGGCAGTCCAGCCCTGGAGTCCAAATAATCCAAATAATAGGGATGCCCTGCTGTGTGAAAGCCAGGGGGGGGGGGGGGGGGTTGCTGCAAAACTCACCTCTGTCAGTGGTGAAAAGAGCATGTGCATGCGCTGTGGGATCGCCGGCAATAACTGGTGATTCCAGGTGGTTTTACACAGTGGGGTAATCCAAATCGGGACATGGACTGAAACCCAGGATGGTCAAAGTCCCAGGTTTTGGTCTACTTTATTCTCTGTATTCAAAAATACTCCATGGCTGGGTTAAAGCCTCTCCTGGGGCATCCCAATATGACATGCTTATTATGTGAGCCCCCCTAGGTTCTGCCATAAACTCACCCCTGGCAGCAGGTGCGCGCAGTGGAGGGGAGCCCCAGAAATCTATACATTCTGAATAGATTGTGGGGCAATAATATGCATGACAATCCATTTCAAAGTGGACCAACACCCAGGATTTTCATTATCCTGGGAATTGGTCCACTTCTGTGGGGCACCCCGCTGTGTGAAACCCCCCCCAAAAAGTCACCTGACCCCGCTCCCACGTGACTCGCTCCACCAATCACCGCCGACGTTCACAAACGGCCGGCGCGGGTGCGTGCCCTGCCAGAGGGATGCGCGAGAGGCGGCGGCCCGCACATGCGCCATTGGAACGAGGAACAGGTAGGATTTGCGGGCGCCCTGGGGGTGCCCCGCAGGCAGGGAGCTGATCTATAAGATTCCCGGGCCAATCAGCGGTTCTGTTTGTTCTGCTTTAAAGTGGACCACTTTAAAGCAGAACAAAACCCAGGAATAGCCCTGTTTGTGAGACCCTCCCGGAATGCCACTTTTCACTTTTTCTGGTTCCTACGACGCATGTGCGGGCTCTCGTCCAATGAGAGTCGTCTGTCGTGACCACTGTATGTCAATCGGCAAACGACTGTCATTGATGTGAATGGGGAGCCAATGGCAGCAGCATTAGTTTGGCAGCCAATGGGTCTCAGTCATGGTGGCTGTTAGGGTCCCCTCCCCTCCGCATCCTCTTGAGAAAGGTCGCATTAGACCGAAACGTGGAGGTTCCTTATCGCCTGCTGTCAGCCTGTAAGCCTTATTCCTTGCAACTTTTTGTTACCTTTTTGATCTATGGTTATGCTATTGAAGTTTGATGTTAAAGGGACATACACCTATGAAATATCTCTTCTTGCTTTGACTAATTTGTCCTATTGATCTCATGTGTAAAGGTTATGTATGCCCCTTGTACATGCTGCATATCAGTACCCCCTGATTTGGGAAATATTGCCTGTTCATAAAACCTTTGTATGCACTGTATATAATTGTTTTCACTTTTCTTGTATAACGTATTTATGCACATTAAAACATTAACTTTATCGCATAACCCCTTTTTGGTGTTCATTCTTCCCATCCCATATATTTAGGGTCCCCTCCCCTGGCCAGGTGCCCCCTCTTACAAATGGGCCCCACATTGGAGTCTTGGCTCTCCTGCCCTCATTTTTAAGGAGAGGAAGTGTCCTCATTGATGAATGGGGAGCACGTGCTGCCGCATCCCTGTTCGTGCGTCCCACCCGAGCCCATATGATGCAGGGGATGCGGCAGTGCGCTCCCCATACACAACAATGAAAGACGTTTGCCAAATGACATAGGCCCTTATTTATGAAGGAATAGCGACAGGTAGCGACTGGTGAGCGGCCGGTAATGACGGGCCCCGCCACGAGAACGCCGGCTCCCCACCACAATCACACATTTATCAAGCCAATCCTGCTTAGCGACTGAGATAGCGCCATATAGCCACTTATTCATCATTATTCCAGCCTCAGCCCACAGCGCCAGCGTCCGACCTTGAACAGCGACAGGTATGACCTCTCGCTACCTGGCGCGCTCCAATGCATTTCAATGGAACCTTTAATCTTTAAATATCTTTAAATATTAATAATTAATTGTTATTAATGTTTTTTTTTTTTTTTAAATGTGAAAAATTCTGTGACCACTTCTGCCATGTTAGATAATTTTTTTAAGGTAAAAAAAAAAAAAAAAAATTGTGCAGAATTGATATTACAGGTCTGATATTATTGTATTCATATTACTAAATTCTTTAAAATTTTTTTTTTTTTGGTTTCCAAAAATATGGTGGTTTGGGGGTTAAAAAACTACTTTTAACACATCGCCGCCAGCGCTCTGGGGTTTAAACATGCATTTCACAGCGCGAGAATTTTTTGAGCGTGATTTTTTGATGAATATGGTGGAAGTCGGTCGCTCTGACCAGTCGCTATCATGCGCACCCATACATCGCGGAACCTGTCAAATAGCGACTCGTAACCTTGTATTGAACATTTAGCCACACCGACTGAGTCGCTGTCAACAACTGAACAACTGCCAAGCACAGCGACTACCAGCGGGCGCTGTGAAAATACTGTTACAGTCGCTCAAATGTCGCTACATGTCGCTATTAATAAATCAGCCTCCCCATCACGGCAGACGGCTCTTATTGGACAAGAGCCTGTGCATGTGACTTTGGAGCAGGGAAAGGTGAGTGTTCACGGGTTCCCCATGGGGTTTCATGCAGCAGGGCATCCCTATTCGGGTAAGGCCAGCGGTCGGCCCTGGAGTCTTTTAGATTATCCCATTGTTTACATTGCTAAGGGGGCTGCCAGAAGAGGTAAGTTTTGATGTGCCTGTTGGGGGCGGGGGTTTCACACAGCAGGGCATCCCACGTTGGGACTTTTAGATTCCTGGGCCAGCCGTGGGCCTTCCCCTGTGGCATCCCCATGTACCACTGTGTGAACCCCCTCGGGGCATGTTGTCTTTTGTTCCGCTTTTATTGGGCAAGATCCTGGTAAAGGTAAGTATGGATGCATCTGTTGACTGTCCAAGCTCCTAAATAAATCCCAGGTGCCCCAATATCAGTCGGTGAACAGACGCGATGCTTTATGCGCAGAAGTTGCCCCTTTAGTAGATCTTTTACTTTCTCCCATTTGCCCCTTTGATTTACAAGTCCCGGCCCCAGACGAGGACCATAAACTACATAAACTACATAATCAGAGAAAGAATTACAACTGACTTTCTCGCCCCTCTTTCACTTCAGAGTCCAGATGTTGGACCCCCGTCCTCCCACCATTGCCAGAGGAACCATAATTCATAATGACAGTGGAATATTTATGCATCGGCAATGGGCGCATCTATTATCCGGCGTGCTGGAAACGTCGGGTAAACAGAAAACAACATGTGGGGGAGATTATTGCGCTATGACAGGCGGGAATATCTTCCACCCGGAGACACAGACAGACCTATATAGGAAGGAAAAAATGGGGACTTGCACTATACCCTGTTTAATCTGTAGAGGTGCCGCTCCCAACGCTGCAAAGGAGCTCAAACCAGGAGAAAAAAGAAAGCATGTAGGGAGGCCTCTCAACTCATAAATTGATAAAAAAATACATTTTTATTAATTACGTATTTATAATCACTACATACAATACACGACATATCAAAATCCCTTAAAAATTAAACAATAACACACATGACAAATCAACATAAAGGTTTGCAGGCGATGGGCAGAGTCTCACCACACTAATTGATATCAAATGCCTGATATATGTGCTAAATCATTCAACATAGGCCCTTATTTATGAAGGAATAGCGACAGGTAGCGATTGGTGAGCGGCCGGTAATGAAGGGCCCCGCCACGAGAACGCCGGCTCCCCACCACAATCACACATTTATCAAGCCGATCCTGCTTAGCGACTGAGATAGCGCCATATAGCGACTCATTCATCATTATTCCAGCCTCAGCCCACAGCGCCAGTGTCCGACCTTGAACAGCGACAGGTATGACCTCTCGCTACCTGGCGCTCTCCAATGCATTGCAATGGAACAATCTTTAAATATTAATTATTCATTATTTTTTTTTATTTTATTTTTTTTAAATGTGAAAAAGTCTGTGACCACTTCTTCTGCCATTTTAGATAATTTTTTTAAGGGAAAAAAAAATTGTACAGAATTGATATTACAGGTCTGATATTAATGTATTCATATTACTAAATTATTTAAAAAACTTGTTTTTTTTGGTTTCCAAAAATATGGTGGTTTGGGGGTTAAAAAACTACTTTTAACCCATCGCCGCCAGCGCTCTGGGGTTTAAACAAGCATTTCACAGCGCGAGAATTTTTCGAGCGTGATTTTTTAATGAATATGGTGGGAGCCGGTCGCTAGGGCCAGTCGCTATCATGCGCTCCCATACAGCGCGGAACCTGTCAAATAGCGACTCCTCACCCAATATTCAACATTACGGCAAACCGACTGAGTCGCTATCAACTACCGAACAACGGCCAAGCACAGCAACTACTAGCGGGCGCTCGGAAAATGCAGCTACAGTCGCTCAACTGTCGCTACCTGCCGCTATTAATGAATCGGCCTCCCCGTGTTCCAACAGTGCAACTGAGCATGTGCAAATCCTGCCTATGATCCGGATCACTATAAAATCTATATATTTATAAAGTGCAAGTGCTGCTAGTCAAACAATCAATTAAGAATTAATATTCCCAACCATAACAACTCATAAACATATCAATCTACTATATTCACCAATTAAAGAATATGAAAATATAATCACCTGTATATATTTATAGGCATCCCAAAGGGGAATCACTGATGGATATCACAATACCGATCCAGAAATTAAATCACAAATCTATCACAAAAAACATCACCAGAAATAAAGCCAAGGTATCATGAAAATAACATGTGTGAAGTCTCCCCACCGCCTACCGCACCAGGAGCCACGCGTTCCGTGGGCACATCACCCACTTCATCAGGCAGAAAGCATTACAACTGACTCTCTGCCCCCTCTTTCACTTCAATGTCCAAATGTTGGACCCCCGTCCTCCCACCATTACCAGAGGAATTATAATTAATAATGACAGTGAAATATTTATGCATCGGCAATGGCCGCATCTATTATCCGGCATGCTGGACCCGTCGGTTAAACAGAAGACATAGAAAACAACATGTGGGGGAGATTATTGCTCTATGACAGGCGGGAATATCTTCCACCTGGAGACACAGACAGACCTATATGGATAAGAAGCTTTAGAAATGTTACTTTGTCACTCTACATGGCCACAGTTCTGGGCGGCCATGGCCTAGTGGTTAGGCAACTGATCTTGCGATTGGAGGTTTGATTCACATGACTGAAATTCTGTTGAGCAAGGCAAATGAAACAAATGGTAAGCTGGGCTGTGAATTAAAGTGGACCAAAAACACAGGACTTTGACTATGCTGGGTCTCGGTCCTTTCCCCGTCCTTTGCCCTGCTGCGTGACACTGCCCTGACAAGGCACTCTGTGGTCCCTGCCCTATATATATGAGCCCCATAATAGGGACATGAACTGTCCTAAAAAAGCCAGGTCCTCAACCTCCCCCCCATATTGGGCTCATTAATGGGGAGGCGACACTTGTGGCTCCTAAGGTAGCTGCACAACATGGTACATACATCATACCTACTAACAGTTAAAACAATATAAAGACTTTAAATAGGCAAATGAATCAGTTATTGATGCAGATCTGCATGTTACACCTCAAAGAGGGACAAATGAGAACAACGAGGAACAGGGGGACTCAAAAGAGGGACAGTCCCTCCAAATCAGGCATACTTGGAAAGTATGCATACATGTTATGGGACCCTCATCCCCCAAGGGGCCTGACACGCCCAGTGGCGGACTGGGGCAAAAAATCTGCCGGGGATTTTACCTGTACCTGGCCGGCCCATGATTAGCCAATGGCATCTCTGCTGCTTCCTGACCAGTCACCCAGTGTGCTCCAAGTCTGAGGCTATATCATTAGGGGGAGGACATGGGCTGGGGGTTGCTTGGCTCCAAGGCTGAGGCTATATCATTAGGGTGAGAACATGGGCTGAGGTTGCTTGGCTCCAGGACTGAGGCTTTATCATTAGGGAGAGGCCATTGGCTGGGGTTGTTTGGCTCCAAGACTGAGGCTATGTCATTAGGAGAGGACATGGGCTGGGGGTTGCTTGACTCCAAAGGCTGAGGCTATATCATTAGAGGGAGGACATGGGATGGGGGTTGTTTTGGCTCCAAGACTGAGGCTATATCATTAGGTAGAGGACATGGGCTGAGGGTTGCTTGGCTCCAAAACTGAGGCTATATCATTAGGGGGAGGACATGGGCTGGGGTTGTTTGGCTCTAAGGCTGAGGCTCTTACAGTAGGGTAAGGACATGGGCTGGGGTTGCTTGGCTCCAAGTATGAGGCTATATCATTAGGGTGAGGACATGGGCTGGGAGTTGCTTGGCTCCAAGGCTGAGCTTTAATCATTAGGGTGAGGACATGGGCTGGGGTTGCTTGGCTCCAAGGCTGAGGCTATATCATTAGGGGGAGGACATGGGCTGGGGGTTGCTTGGCTCCAAGGCTGAGGTTATATCATTAGGGGGAGGACATGGGCTGGGGTTGCTTGGCTCCAAGGCTGAGGCTATATCATTAGGGGGAGGACATGGGCTGGGGGTTGCTTGGCTCCAAGGCTGAGGTTATATCATTAGGGGGAGGACATGGGCTGGGGGTTGCTTGGCTTGAAGGCTGAGGCTATATCATTAGAGGGAGGACATGGGCTGGGGTTGTTTGGCTCCAAGACTGAGGATATATCATTAGGGGGAGGACATGGGCTGGGGGTTGCTTGCCTCCAAGACTGATGCTATATCATTAGGGAGATGACATGGGCTGGGGTTGTTTGGCTCCAAGACTGAGGCTATATCATTAGGGGGAGGACATGGGCTGGGGTTCCTTGGCTCCAAGTATGAGGCTATATCATTAGGGTGGGGACATGGGCTGGGGGTTGCTTGGCTCCAAGGCTGAGGCTATATCATTAGGGGGAGGACATGGGCTGGGGGTTGCTTGCCTCCAAGACTGATGCTATATCATTAGGGAGATGACATGGGCTGGGGTTGTTTGGCTCCAAGACTGAGGCTATATCATTAGGGGGAGGACATGGGCTGGGGTTCCTTGGCTCCAAGTATGAGGCTATATCATTAGGGTGGGGACATGGGCTGGGGGTTGCTTGGCCCCAAGGCTGAGGTTATATCATTAGGGGGAGGACATGGGCTGGGCTTGCTTGGCTCCAAGACTCCAAGACCCTCTTACAGTAGGGTAAGGGCATGGGCTGGGGTTTCTTGGCTCCAAGTATGAGGCTATATCCTTAGGGTGAGGACATGGGCTGGGGGTGCTTGGCTTCAAGTATGAGGCTATATCATTAGGTGAAGACATGGGCTGGGGGTTGCTTGGCTCCAAGGCTGAGTCTTTATCCTTAGGGTGAGGACATGGGCTGGGCTTGCTTGGCTCCAAGACTCCAAGACCCTCTTACAGTAGGGTAAGGGCATGGGCTGGGGTTTCTTGGCTCCAAGTATGAGGCTATATCATTAGGGTGAGGACATGGGCTGGGGGTGCTTGGCTTCAAGTATGAGGCTATATCATTAGGTGAGGACATGGGCTGGGGGTTGCTTGGCTCCAAGGCTGAGTCTTTATCCTTAGGGTGAGGACATGGGCTGGGGTTGCTTGGCTTCAAGGCTGAGTCTTTATCATTAGGGTGAGGACATGGGTGAGGTTGCTTGGCTCCAGGACTGAGGCTATATCATTAGGGTGGGCTGGGGTTGATTGGCTCCAAGGCTGAGGCTATATCATTAGGGGGAGGACATGGGCTGGGGGTTGCTTGGCTCCAAGGCTGAGGCTATATCATTAGGGGGAGGACATGGGCTGGGGGTTGCTTGGCTCCAAGGCTGAGGCTATACCATTAGGGGGAGGACATGGGCTGGGGGTTGCTTGGCTCCAAGGCTGAGGCTATATCATTAGGGGGAGGACATGGGCTGGGGGTTGCTTGGCTCCAAGACTGAGGTTATATCATTAGGGGGAGGACATGGGCTGGGGATTGCTTGGCTTGAAGGCTGAGGCTATATCATTAGGGTGAGGACATGGGCTGGGGGTGCTTGGCTTCAAGTATGAGGCTATATCATTAGGTGAGGACATGGGCTGGGGGTTGCTTGGCTCCAAGGCTGAGTCTTTATCCTTAGGGTGAGGACATGGGCTGGGGTTGCTTGGCTTCAAGGCTGAGTCTTTATCATTAGGGTGAGGACATGGGTGAGGTTGCTTGGCTCCAGGACTGAGGCTATATCATTAGGGTGGGCTGGGGTTGATTGGCTCCAAGGCTGAGGCTATATCATTAGGGGGAGGACATGGGCTGGGGGTTGCTTGGCTCCAAGGCTGAGGCTATATCATTAGGGGGAGGACATGGGCTGGGGGTTGCTTGGCTCCAAGGCTGAGGCTATATCATTAGGGGGAGGACATGGGCTGGGGGTTGCTTGGCTCCAAGGCTGAGGCTATATCATTAGGGGGAGGACATGGGCTGGGGGTTGCTTGGCTACAAGACTGAGGTTATATCATTAGGGGGAGGACATGGGCTGGGGATTGCTTGGCTTGAAGGCTGAGGCTATATCATTAGAGGGAGGACATGGGCTGGGGGTTGTTTGGCTCCAAGACTGAGGCTATATCATTAGGCGGAGGACATGGGCTGGGGGTTGCTTGGCTCCAAGATTGAGGCTATATCATTAGGGAGATGACATGGGCTGGGGGTTGTTTGGCTCCAAGACTGAGGCTATATAATTAGGGGGAGGACATGGGTTGGGGTTGCTTGGCTCCAAGACTGAGGCTATATCATTAGGCAGATGACATGGGCTGGAGTTGTTTGGCTCCAAGTATGAGGCTATATCATTAGGGTGAGGTCATGGGCTGGGGGTTGCTTGGCTCCAAGGCTGAGGTTATATCATTAGGGTGAGGACATGGGCTGGGGGTTGTTTGGCTCCAAGACTGAGGCTATATCATTAGGGGGAGGACATGGGCAGGGGGCTGCTTGGCTCCAAGACTGAGGCTATATCATTAGGGGGAGGACATGGGCTGGGGTTCCTTGGCTCCAAGTATGAGGCTCTATCATTAGGGTGAGGACATGGGCTGGGGGTTGCTTGGCCCCAAGGCTGAGGTTATATCATTAGGGGGAGGACATGGGCTGGGCTTGCTTGGCTCCAAGGCTGAGGCTACATCATTTGGGGGAGGACATGGGCTGGGGGTTGCTTGGCTCCAAGACTGAGGCTCTATCATTAGGGTGAGGACATGGGCTGGGGTTGCTTGGCTCCAAGTATGAGGCTATATCATTAGGGTGAGGACATGGGCTTTGGGTGCTTGGCTCCAAGTATGAGGCTATATCATTAGGTGAGGACATGGGCTGGGGTTGCTTGGCTCCAAGGCTGAGTCTTTATCATTAGGGTGAGGACGTGGGCTGGGGGTTGCTTGGCTCCAAGACTGAGGCTATATCATTAGGGTGAGGACATGGGCTGGGGTTGCTTGGCTCCAAGGCTGAGGCTATATCATTAAGGGGAGGGCATGGGCTGGGGTTGCTTGGCTCCAAGGGTGAGGCTATATCATTAGGGGGAGGACATGGGCTGGTGGTTGCTTGGCTCCAAGACTGAGGCTATATTATTAGGGTGAGGACATGGGCTGGGGTTGCTTGGCTCCAAGGCTGAGTCTTTATCATTAGGGTGAGGACATGGGCTGGGGTTGCTTGGCTCCATGTCTGAGGCTATATCATCAGGGTGAGAGCATGGGCTGAGGTTGCTTGGCTCCAAGACTGAGGCTATATCATTAGGGTGAGGACATGGGCTGGCGTTGGCTTGGCTCCAAGGCTGAGTCTTTATCATTAGGGTGAGGACATGGGCTGGGGGTTGCTTGGCTCCAAGGCTGAGGCTATATCATTAGGGGGAGGACATGGGCTGGGGGTTGCTTGGCTCCAAGTCTGAGGCTATAGCATTAGGGTGAGAACATGGGCTGGGGTTGCTTGGCTTCAAGACTGAGGCTATAGCATTAGGGTGAGAACATGGGCTGGGGTTGCTTGGTTTCAAGACTGAGGCTATAGCATTAGGGTGAGAACATGGGCTGGGGTTGCTTGGCTTCAAGACTGAGGCTATATCATTAGGGTGAGGACATGGGATTGGGTTGCTTGGGTGAGAGGGGTGGGGTGGGGAAGGGGATGGGGCGCTGGGATTGGATGGGAGTGTTAGTAAAGGTAGAAGCCCAGACTGCCCCAAAACAATGCAGCCCACCAGGCATTTGTCCGGGTCTCCCTATGGCAAGTCCTCCCCAGAACAATCCCCATCCATTGTAGTGAATAGAGAGGGCATTGCCGCTCACCTGGACTGATGGCGGTGGCGAATGGAGTTTGGGCCTGGGGAGGTGTGCGAAGCCCCAGAGACAAGGACCTGACACCAGAAGTGCAAAAGGCCCCATCCCATCCTGGGTTTTGGTCCTTGCCCCCGGGGCACCCATGATCCAGGATGCCCCGCTGTGTTAAATCCCTCAGGTCCCCCAAACAAACTCACCTTTCCCCGGTCCTATGGTGCATGCACAGCCTCTCGTCCAATCAGTGCACTCGGATCTGCTCACGCTCACTCATCTAAGAATTGCCTAAGACTTGCCTAAGCTCCAGTCGAATCTACCTAATGGCACTAACCGGGCAGACCGGAGCGCCATATACCTGGCCTGGCGTGGATGTGCATCCTGCTAAGGGTATAGCATGGAGCGGCCATTGCATGCTCATGCGCCATTGGATCGGGGAGAGGTTTAGTTTACCAGGTGACTTGGGGGGTTTCACACAGTGGGGCATCCCGAATCCGGATGTTCCAGCTGGAGGGAATCAAGTGGCCCTGGGTTTTGGTCCACTGTAACGCCAAATTATTTTATCACTGTGAAAATACATTATTCTGTTAAAAGGGGATTCTAACACCCTCCTGTCCTTCTCTGTTGCTGCTGGGTCCACCATTGCTGCCAATAACCCTCCTGCCCTTATATACTGCTGCTGGGTCCACCATTGCTGTCAATCACCCTCCTGCCCTTATATACTGCTGCTGGGTCCACCATTGCTGTCAATCACCCTCCTGCCCTTCTCTGCTGCTGCTGGGTCCACCATTGCTGCCAATCACCCTCCTGCCCTTCTCTGCTGCTGCTGGGTCCACCATTGCTGCCAATCACCCTCCTGCCCTTCTCTGCTGCTGCTGGGTCCACCATTGCTGCCAATCACCCTCCAGTCCTTCTCTTCTGCTGCTGGGTCCTCCATTGCTGCCAATCACCCTCCTGTCCTTCTCTGCTGCTGCTGGGTCATCCATTGCTGCCAATCACCCTCCTGTCCTCTGCTACTGCTGGGTCCACCATTGCTGTCAATCACCATCCTGTCCTTAGATACTGCTGCTGGGTCCACCATTGCTGTCAGTCACCCTCCTGTCCTTAGATACTGCTGCTGGGTCCACCATTGCTGTCAGTCACCCTCCTGTCCTTCTCTGCTGCTGCTGGGTCCTCCATTGCTGCCAATCACCCTCCTGTCCTCTGCTGCTTCTGGGTCCTCCATTGCTGCCAATCACCCACCTGTCCTTCACTTCTGCTGCTGGGTCCACCATTGCTGCCAATCACCCTCCTGTCCTTCTCTGCTGCTGCTGGGTCCATCATTGCTGCCAATCACCCTCCTGTCCTCTGCTGCTTCTGGGTCCTCCATTGCTGTCAATCACCCACCTGTCCTTCTCTTCTGCTGCTGGGTCCACCATTGCTGCCAATCACCCTCTTGTCCTTCTCTGCTGCTGCTGGGTCCTCCATTGCTGCCAATCACCCTCCTGTCCTTCTCTGCTGCTGCTGGGTCCACCATTGCTGCCAATCACCCTCCTGTCCTTCTCTGCTGCTGCTGGGTCCACCATTGCTGCCAATCACCCTCCTGTCCTTCTCTGCTGCTGCTGGGTCCACCATTGCTGCCAATAACCCTCCTGTCCTTCTCTGCTGCTGCTGGGTCCACCATTGCTGCCAATCACCCTCCTGTCCTTCTCTGCTGCTGCTGGGTTCACCATTGCTGCCAATCATCCCCTGGTCATCACCTCCTTCCCCACGGCCGCCCTCCGGTCCTTACTGTCCTTAATGCTTTCTTCTTTGCTGCTGATCCTCCTCCAGACTTTTCTGTTTCTCTGAAGAATTCAATGATCCAAAGGCCAACCACAAGCAGGTTTGGACATGTGGTCACTGTGGCGGCAGGTGGGGTCCACTGGAGAATCATACAGGGCACAGTTTGACCGTAAGTGATAGATAACCAGGGGCACTGGCACCTGCCCTAGGTATGTCACCAGCCCTGGATATGGGTTGAGCAATTCTAAAATCGAATTTGACTTTAAGTAAACTAACTAAAATCCTGATTTGGCATCCTGGTCATTCCTGACTCCATCAACATCTGCATCACGGACTCCTCTTACCCTCCGCCAAGCCGTTTAGCTGCTCATCATTATGTAATATGACTTTAACAACTGCGCCGTACAAATGCCTCTCATTCCTGCGATTGTCTGTGTAACATAAATCTCGGCCGGGCGCCGGGTCACTGTAAATGATGTCTTCATTGGGAAGATTTGGGGCCCCACGTCCATTGCGCTGTGTTATGGCGGCAGAGCAGTGATGGCTTCCAGATGTGTGCAGCAGTTATTGCCTGACGGGCTCAGCTTCTTTAGTTTTTTTCTCCCATTCAGTATTAGGGCCTTATATAAGAAGGGATAGCGTCAGGTAGTGGCTGGTTAATGAGAGGTAGAGACAGGTAACGACAGGTGAACCCCGGACACGGCACGCAATTACACATTTATCAAGCTGAATCTGTTTAGCGACTGTAATAACGCCATGTAGTGTCCGATTCATCATTTTTACAGCCTCAACGAACAGCGCCGGCGTTCAGCCTTGCACAGCGCCAGGTATTACCTCTCGCTACCTGTCGCTCTCCCATACATTTCAATGGACGATCCTTTTCTTCTCTTTAAACGGGGTTTTTGTTTTTTGTTTTTTTTTTATTCTAAAAATCACAAATAATTCTGTGACCTCTTCTGGCATTGAATAAGCAGTCTTTTTCACAAATTTTTCATTTTTTATATATTTCTGCAGAAATGACATTACAGGTCTGGCATTAAAGTGTTCATGTTACAATGTTATTACAATGTAATTCCATATGTTTTCGCTTTGTTACTAGTGGATAGATGCTGAAAAACTTTAAACACACCGCATCCTGCGCTCTGGGCTTCATCGAAGCATTTTTCAGTGCCAGAGATTTGTGAGTTTTTTTTTTTGCTGAATATGTTGTGAGTTGGTCGCACTGACCAGTCGCTAACATGCGCTTCCATACAGCGTTGTACTGGTCAAATAGTGACTCCTCACAATGTAATCATCATTAATGCACAGCGACTCAACTATGAACTAGCGACCCACGGCCGAGTACTAGCGGGCGCTCTGAAATGCCTGATACAGACGCTTATCTGTCGCTACATGGCGCTAATGATGAATCAGCCTGCCTGTCTTGATGTGTGTGTTGTGCAGCTGGAGACTAATAGCTCATGTTTATGTCTGCTCAGTGTCGGGGCCCGACACGCTGAGGAGAGGGGGAAACAATGTAACAAAGTATCAGCTGTTCAGTGCTGGCAGCCGTCCAGCATCAGATAACATTGCAACATTGCCTGGCCTGAACTCATATATCTAAAACAGAGAGAAAAGCTCTAGAAGATATTTAGCTGATTTTGACAGTTTACCCTTCATGTTGGCTCTGCTGCAGAATCTTTCAGTTTACCATTTTCTCTCTCTTTTCTCAACACATTTTTCCATATGATCTTTCTTTCAGCTTTGTGTGTTTTGAGCAAAGCCCAACCCAGGATTTTCACTATCTGGAGTTTTGTTTTGTGCCCCTAGGGGCATCCCGACTTGGGATGCCCTGATATGTGAAATCCCCAAGTTCGCCTGTGAAAACGTACCTTTCCCTGTCCCACAGCGCATGCGCAGGCTCTCATCCAATCAGCTCTGTTTGCACGCAGATGGGGAGCCTGAGCAGTAACCTTCCTGGCCGCCCGGCCTGTCTAAATGACTATCTGCGTGAGCGCGTCAGAAAAATGGGGGGATCTGTGGTTATCCAGGGGTCGTTTCACACAGTGGGCATCCTGATTTAGAATGCCCAAGGGGGAAGGTCAATGGCCGGGTCTTATAGACTTCAGGGTCGGCCACTCAGGGTTTTGTTCCACTTTAATACCTTTAGATTTTCCTGCACAGTTATTCAAAGAAGAATTTCAGTCATCTTCAGTCAGTTTAGTTTATTTTGTATAGATTTTACACATTTGAGTCACCTGGTCTCACCTCACACACACACAGCCGTTACCACTGATTACAGTGTCAGCCTCTGAGGTAAAGTGTTGCTAGGAGAGCAGTGGGCCAAATGAAGCAGCTCACTAAATACAACCCAGCAGATCCCCCTATTCAGCAAATGGACTGAGCCATTGTCATTATACAATTTAAAAGAAAGGCAGATATCTTTTCCGTTTTCTATCGCCACATTATTTATACACATGTTAGAAGCTATTGTGTGGCTATTTAATTATTTATCTTTTTTAATGCAATACTATCTTTTTTTTTGCGATACTGCTCCTTTAAGAAGCAAGTGCACAGAATGAGAATATCCTCAGCAAACATAGTTAGGCACGTATTGTATAAGAGAAAATGCGCTCCCTCTTGAAAAAGGCCTACGCAGCCGAAACGTGGAGGGGTTACTTCCACCTGGCGCTGCTTGTAAGACCTTTACTGGTTTTCTGTTTCCTTGTACTTATATGACGATGTGACATTCCGGTATTTGATAGTATTGGATACATGTGTGTGTATACATTTTCTCTTATACAATACGTGCCTATCTATGTTTGCTGAGGATATTCTCATTCTGTGTACTTGCTTCTTAACATTATTTATGTATATACAATCATTGGGTGCTGGCCACATATCAAGCGCCACCTAGCGGTCATTTCGAGATTTCCACTTTATTGTAAATAGTCACATTATTATGTAAACGTACATTATCATATTCGCTGAGCACTCATATATTAAATCCTTATACTATTCTTTTGCATCTCATATCTGGGTTGTTCGTTTTTCTTTGGTTACATTGTTGATAACTCACATCCTGGCCACACACATTCATTAAGTTGCTGCCTTCGTGGCCGCGCACAGCCGATAAGGGATGTGAGTGATGCCTTCGGTGGCCACACATGCACCATGGGCTTGGCGGAAAAGTAAGAATTATAGGGTGAACCTGGGTCACACAGCAGGACATCCCAATTCTGGATGCACTGAGCCGGCAATGGAGTTGCATGTATTCCAGTGAAGGTTTTGGTCCGCTTTAATGTGAACATCGAGTCAGCAATGACTGGAGAGAAAGTTGGCAGCTGCTCAAAAAAATGTAGACCCAAATTCAGGTGGTGCACATGAGCAGACCAAATAGACAGACACATTCTAAAAAGGAAAAACAGCCTCCCTGAAGTATTTTAGTGGCAGATGTCTTCATTCCCAGGGGAATCCCGAACTGGGACGCCCCACTGTGTGAAACCCCAGGATCAGGTGTAACCTCACCCAGCAAGTGATCCCACGGTGCATGCACCACCTGTGACATCCAATGTCCTAATTTATGTCATAATTCCCCCTCTGCCTCATCCCCAGCATTCCTACACATATCCTATAACAAAATAAAGTTCTTCAAAGACTTCCTGGACACAGGGGCGATAAATCCTTATCTAGAAACATAAATCACCACTGATAAGGAAAGGTGGGGGAGCAACTTGGAGTACTAAAAGGGTGACTACAAATAATTTGCTCCCAGGCTAATAAAATATCAGCCTGGTCCCAGCACCCACCCAGGGGGAATGGCATCTGTCTTCCAGCCCCTTGGAATCTAGGATAAATCCAGGGGGAGAAATGGTTTTCTTGGTCACATACAGAGGGTCCGATCCATGATTGTGGTGTGTCTGACCCACTGCTTATCCAACCTTCGGAAAGCTGAAGACTGTGTGCCCCGTTATGAGGTATAGGATTTTCTGTGTTTTCTCCCCTTTTATTTTCTAACTGTTTTTCTGCACATTTGTATATTGTCTTTTTTTGTTTATTATTTGTATTTTTGTCTTTTTATTTTTTATTGAAATTTAAAAATTTCCATTTTGCACAGGCCTACCTTTTTGGCAATTAGAAATCCTCTAACCTGGTGGCATCCCTTAATTTAATTTTTTTTTAATGCATAGATGGCCATTGTATGCTTGGGCACACATAGGAATTCGTCCTCCGCATTTAACCCATCCGTGCAGTGAGTGTACACATGTCCAGACACATCCGAGAGTAACAACATCTAGTCTCAAGTGTTGTTACTCTGTAAAGTAAGGGCAGTGTAGAAGACTCTAAAGCAGTAGTCCTCAAACTTCCTCCTCAAGGGCCGAGACAGGCAACGTTTGGCAGCTCTCCACGCTACTCCACAGGTGAATTAACTGGTGCTCAGACAGAGCTATAGCCCTAATTATTACATCTGTGCATCAGCATAGAGAGCTGCAAAACCTGGCCTGTCTCGGCCCTTGAGGAGGAAGTTTGAGGACTACTGCTCTAAAGCAAGAGGTAGTTGAAAAATCGACAGTCACTGAATGTAAAAATGCCTGGAATAAGCCTCCATCTATCCTAAGATAAAGAGAACATACAGTTACACATAAGGGCAGACTAGATGGACCATATGGTCTCCTTCTGCCGTCACCCTTCTATGTTTCTATGACCTAAGCCTCGCTATGCCTGAACTAGACTGTGGCACAAGCTGGCTAGCTAGCTGGGGCCTTTATCTTCCTTAGTAAATCAGGCCCTTAAAGAGGAACATTGCTCCCTTGAGTCTATAAGACTCTTGGGGCGGTGGTAACATAGTAACATAGTAACATAGTATGTAAGGCTGAATAAAGACTTTAGTCCATCCAGTTCAGCCTGTTTAACTCCTTCCAGTGGTCTAGTAGCCATAGCTGGTAATGTTATTACATGCCAGGAAGGCATCTAGGCCACTTTTGAACATTTTTACTCAATCCATCATTACTACCTCCTCTGGCAGCGAGTTCCATAGTCTCACTGCTCTTACAGAGAAGAATCCCCTCCTATGTCGGTGGAGAAAGCACCTTTCCTCTAACCTTAGTGGATGCCCCCGGGTTATGGTTACACTCCGGGGTATAAATAGATTGTGGGACAGATCCTTGTATTGACCCCGAATATATTTATACATAGTTATTAGATCACCCCTCAATCGTCTTTTTTCTAGACTAAATAAGCCTAACTTGGACAATCTTTCCGGGTACTCTAGCCCCCGCACTCCTTTTATTAACTTTGTTGCCCTTCTTTGAACGCGCTCCAGTTCTGATATGTCCTTTTTAAGCACAGGTGCCCAGAACTGTACACAGTATTCCATATGGGGTCTGACCAGTGACTTGTACAGGGGTAAAATGATGCTCTGGTCATGAGCACCTATGCCCCTCCTGATGCACCCCATGATCCTATTTGCCTTGGCAGCAGCTGCCTGGCATTGATTACTACAGTTGGGCTTATTGTCAACTAAAACCCCTAGGTCCTTTTCCATTGTTGTTTTACCAAGTGTTTCTTTATTTAGTGTGTAATCATGACACAGATTTCTCCTTCCCATGTGCATAACCTTACATTTATCTGTGTTAAACTTCATTTGCCATTTAACTGCCCATGCTTCCAATTTATCTAAATCTGTTTGTAGCTGCCTGTTGTCCTCCTTTGTTTTAATTACTTTACTCAGCTTAGTATCATCTGCAAAGATTGAGACTTTACTGTTTAATCCACACCCAATGTCATTTATATATATATTGAAGATAATTGGTCCCAGAACTGACCCTTGTGGTACTCCACTAGTAACAGTGACCCAATCTGAGTGTGTACCATTGATAACCACCCTCTGCTTCCGATCATTAAGCCAATTTCTCACCCATCTGCACACGTTTTCCCCCAGTCCAAGCATTCTCATCTTTTGTACCAGCCTTTTATGTGGCACAGTATCAAATGCTTTAGAAAAGTCAAGATATATGATATCCAATGACTCCCCCTGATCCAATCTTGAACTTACCTCCTCATAAAAGCTGATCAGGTTTGTCTGGCAGGAGCGATTCCTCATAAATCCATGCTGATATGGAGTAATAAAGTCATTTTCCCCAAGGTGCTCCAGGATAGTATCCCTTAAGAAACCTTCAAACAGCTTGCCCACCACAGATGTTAAGCTTACCGGTCTGTAGTTCCCAGGTTCCCCCCTAGATCCCTTTTTGAATACTGGCACCACATTTGCCAAGCGCCAATCCATCGGAACAAACCCTGTAGTTATGGAATCCACAAATATTAGAAATAACGGCTTGTCTATTACTGTACATAACTCCCTTAAAACACGAGGATGTATGTCATCTGGTCCCGGTGATTTATCGATTTTCATCTGCTTGAGACGGTGCCGGACTTCTTCCTTGGTTAGGCCAGTGACATTTAATGGAGGGTTTTGGTTATTCCCCTGCATTTCACTCGGCATGTCAAATTCTTTTGTGAATATAGAAGCAAAGAAGTTGTTAAGCAAATTAGCTTTCTCCTCATTTCCCTCTATAGGGGTCCCCTCCTTGCTTTTCAGGGGGCCCACACCCTCAGGTTTGTACCTTTTACGGTTTATGTAGCTAAAGAATAATTTGGGGTTAGTTTTACTCTCTTTCGCGACCAGTCTTTCTGTCTCCAGCTTAGCTGCCCTTATCTGTTGTTTACATTGTTTATTTTCTTCTTTATAGTTTTTTAACGCTTCCGCTGTCCCTTCCTGCTTTAAACGTTTAAATGCCTTTTTTTTGTTGTTTATTGCCCCCTTAACCTTTTTATTTAGCCACATCGGTTTACATGTGTGTCTAATTTTATTCCTGTAAGGTATATATCTGTCACACTGAAAATTAAGTATTCCTTTGAAAGTATCGCATTTAGCGTCCATGCTTTTGTTTTTAAGGACATTTTCCCAGTCAATGCAGTGTAGGGCATCTCTAAGTTGGTCAAACTTTGCCTTTTTGAAGTTTTGAAATTTTTGTGGCTCCTTGATAAGGCACACTAGTGACTGCTACTTGGAAATTAATGATATTATGATCACTGCTTCCAAGGTGTCCCCCAACCTGTACCTTTATTACTTTGTCTGGTACATTGGTTAGTATTAGGTCCAATATGGCTTTCCCCCTTGTTGGAGCTTGTACTTGTTGGGAAAGGTAGCCATCTTTTGTTTTAGATAAAAAACTATGACTTTTCTGTGAAACACATGTTTCAGCATCCCAGTCTATATCTGGGTAGTTAAAGTCCCCCATAATCACTACCTCATTTAGTCTAGCGGCTATATCTATTTGCCTTAGCATCATATTTTCTATGGATTCGGATATATCTGGAGGTTTATAGCAAACCCCCATCAGTATTTTATTTTTGTTTCTCCCTCCATGTATTTCTACCCATACAGACTCCACATGGTCATTCCCCTCACATATATCCTCCCGCAGAGCAGGCTGTAGAGAGGATTTTACAATTAAGCAGACTCCACCCCCTTTGCGTCTGTTACGGTCCCTCCTAAACACACAGTAGCCCTGTAGATTTACTGCCCAGTCATAGCTTTCATCCAGCCAGGTCTCTGTTACCCCCACTATGTCATATTGCTCTTCTGTTATTATTAGTTCTAGTTCATCCATTTTATTAGTCAAGCTTCTAGCATTTGTAAGCATGCATTTCAAATGCTTATGACAATTTTGATAATTTTGTATATTGCACTTATTCCTGCTAGATGTGCTAACCCCTCCCCCCTCTCCACCCCCAGTTTCATGTCTACACCCACTGTCACTTTCTTTCCTAACTTCCCCTTTGTAACTGCTTTTACCCTCCCCCCAATGCTCAGTTTAAACACTCCTCTAACCTTTTAGCCATCCTCTCCCCCAGAACAGATGCACCCTCCCCATTGAGGTGCAACCCATCCCTGCCAAAGAACCTGTAGCCCACTGTGAAGTCGGCCCAGTTCTCTAAGAACCCAAACCCCTCCTTTTTATTCCAATTTTTGAGCCACCTGTTTACATATCTAAACTCCCGCTGCCTCTCTGGTGTGGCTCTTGGTACTGGTAGTATTTCTGAGAATACTACAGTTGAGGTCCTTGCCTTAAGCTTACGGCCTAAGTCCCTGAAATCATTTTTTAGGACCTTCCACCTACTTCTTCCTATGTCATTAGTGCCAATATGCACCATGACCGCTGGTTCACGCCAGCCCCTCCCAACAATCTGTCAGCCGGCTCCGCTACATGCCGTACTATTGCCCCAGGAAGGCAACACACTGTTCGGCAATCCCGGTCTTTGTGACAGATTGCCCTGTCTGTTCCCCTAATAATAGAGTCACCCACTACCAGCACCTGTCTTGCCTGCCCTGTTCTCCCATTTCCCCTCCCTTCCTTACTGGAGCCGACAGATGTGTCTTGCTGCAGCTCTGCCATTCCTGAGCTAACATCCTCCTCATCTGCCAACCGGGCAAACTTGTTTGGAGGTGCCTGTTCAGGGCTAGCCTCCCTGTAACTTTTACCCCTACCCCCCCTTTTAACTGTTATCCAGCTAGCTGCCTCATTTTCCTGCTTTTCCTCTCCCCCCATACTACCACCCTCCCCTGACCCTGACCCATGGAGTGCCAGATCAGTGAGATCCAGACTCTTTTGCATGATAACAATTTCTCTCAGTGTTGCCAATCGCTTATTTAGATCGTGAATCACGGCTTCCAAATCAGAGATTCGCAGGCATCCGGGGCATATATATTCACCATCGACCGATTGATCAAGAAGTGCATACATAGCACAAGATGTACACTGAACAGCAGTGTTAGGCATGGAACCCATTGTATGAATTTGTGGGAACACCAAGTGTAGAATTTACAACACTTAAAATAACAATATGAAATCAAAGGCAGATACTTACAGCTTCCGAACTTCTGCTTGTAACTTCTTCTTTTAACTCCTGCTTTAACTCACCACTTCCAAGCAGCCACTTACAGAGTCAGCCACAAGAGCAAGCTACAAGAGCTCTATGTTGCCTTATAACTAGAGATGAGCGAACTTCTTGAAAGTTCGATTCGGGCGATTCGCCGAATTTCCCCAAGAAATTCGGGTTCGCCCGAATCAAACTTTTACGAATCGCTCATCAGAAAAAAAAAATGCCAGCATGGTGGGAGCGGGCAGGCCGGCTACGCCTGTCAGCGGGCCACCGCCGGCCCACTGACAGCGCAGCCGGCCTGCCCGCTCCCACCATGCCGGCATTTGTTTAAAAAGCAAACACTTACCTGCATGCTCGGAGCGTGGAGGCCGGCGTCGCTCTCAGGCGCCCTCTGATGACGCGTCCTCTGATGACAGCTGAGAGCGGCGCCGGCCTCCACGCTCCGGCACCGCTCTCAGCTGTCATCAGAGGACGCGTCATCAGAGGGCGCGTCATCAGAGGGCGCCTGAGAGCGACGCCGGCCTCCACGCTCCGTGCATGCAGGTAAGTATTTGCTTTTTAAACAAATGCCGGCATGGTGGGAGCGGGCAGGCCGGCTGCGCTTTCAGCGGGCCGGCTTCCGCCGCCCGCTGACAGCGTAGCCGGCCTGCCCGCTCCCACCATGCTGGCATTTTTTTTTTTTTATTTCAGGGAAAATTCGATCGGCACGAACCCAAAAAAATTTGGGTTTGTGCCGAATCGAATTTTCCCTGAAATTCGGAGCGAATTCCGGTTCGTCCGAACCGGTTCGCTCATCTCTACTTATAACACACCTGTTTCAATTAGGCCTCAATTAGGCCTCTACCTCTATATGGGGCATTCCAAATAGCCGCACTGTGTGAACCCCCTCTCCTCATAGCCTGATCCACTAAACACTTACATAAGACGACCACATCCCCAGCATACCTTTAGCTAGACGTGTGCCCACTCCAGGCCGGGGAGCCGGGGCAGGGGTGGGGATGCGGCCGCCAGCGCTGGCTCATTCAGAAAATCTGAATTTGAACAATGTGTCCCCCTCATAATCTGGCCCTATTTTCTCTGGAAATTCCTGCAAAAATCACAGTTAAACGTACATAGTGCAACAAGGTGATAAATGGTCAAATTGTTCTGTTTGGGGAAACCTTGCACTTTCAGATTTAGCTTATTTTTTCTTGTTTGAATATTGATATTTTAGGAAATGTATTTTGTATTCGCTTTTGCATATATTTTTTAGAGAAACTCTATGTGACTAGTGAATTCCTCAAGGATTTGCATCCAGAAAACTGTGCCCACCGCAAGAAGCCTGGTACGCCTAGAAAGCTTAAGGTGTGTACTCTCAATGTGTGAGAGATTATATCATATAAGGTGTGCATAGCAGTTGTATTTTCTACCAATACATATGTGATACCATTGTAACTAGGAGGAATGGGGCTTTTACGAACATTATGATTTTCTTGAGAAACGTAATTTTTTATTTTTATTAAATTTTTTATTTTTTCCACATATTTAAAGTGGACCAACACCCAGGGGTGATCGGCCCGGAAATCTATAAGATTCCCGGGCCGATTGCCTCCCACCCCGCGGCACATCCCGATCTTAACCCCAAAAAGAAACCCCAAAAAGATCTTACCTGATCCGCCGCCGCTTCCGCCGCCGCCGCCTCCCGCGCGCCCCTCCAGACGTGCACGCGCCTGCGCCGGCCCTCTGTGAATGGCCGGCGGGGGCGCGCGCGCGTCGAGAGTGACGCGCGGGAGGCGGCGGAAGCGGCTTGGACGTTCCTGTCCCCCGCCTGGACGTTGGCGGGGATTGGCTGCGGCGTTCACGTGGGAGCGGGGAGAGGTGAGTTTTTTGGGGTTTCTGGGGGGTTTCACACAGCGGGGCACCCCCGATCGGGGTGCCCCGCCGAAGTGGACCAAAACCCAGGATAGTCAAAATCCTGGGTGTTGGTCCACTTTAACTCAAAAATATTGTGTAAGCACTGAAAAATACAAACAAAACATTTCAAGCCCAAACTCTTCCCAAAAAAAACAATATATAATTTTCATGAGAAATCCCTGGACATTCCTTTAACAATCACAGTTAAACATGTATAGTGCAAAATGGTAAATAATGGCCTGGCAACAGAGGGGGACAACATCTCTAGGTAGGCCGGCACTGAAAGGGTTGTGTAATAAAAGTGTGAGTATGTGTGATGAAGCAAGTTGTGATGACGACGCATTTCGTTGCTTCGGTTGTTGCAGGCGCCGGTCACACGGTGGTGGATTGCTGCCTGACCACCAGCACCAAGCCTATCCCAAACAATGTGGTGTCCGGATACCAGATACAGACCACTGAGATAGGATGCCGGGAGGCGGCTGTGGTGTGAGTATTATTCTTTTGTTATTATGTATACAAATATATACACTACTCTACCCTAAAGCGGATCAAAACCCACTGAACTTGTGAAATACATTTGGCTAAAGCCCCTGTCGATTCTCCCTTCTTAGGGTGTAGAACTAGAAATGGATATTTTTACTGTTCGAATAGTCCTGGAACACTGATTTTATTGCTGTCCCTCGGTGTGAGATGGCAGGTGATCATTCATTGCATAGGTGTGGTGATGACATCATTGCCATACACAACAGTGGCAATGAATAGGAGGCGGAGCTTTACAGCTAAAACAGGCGCCATTATCTGGGATAAGAGTGAAGCAGGTGAAAATTGGCAAAATGCACTCCCCATAGGAGGATACTAGTTAAAAATTTGGGTTTTGGTCCGCTTTAACACCCTAACCTGGGTTTCGGTCCTTGCGTGAAACCCCCCAGATCGCCGAAGTTAACTCACCCGGTCCTATGGCGCATGTGGGTGACTCGTCCAATCAGCGTGCTCGGAGCCGCTGATGCCATGTCGTCTAAGCCTTCGTCTAAGGCCAGCAGATCCGAGCTCGCTGGCGGCTGCATCCCCCACTTCCCTCTAACAGACAGTGAATTGCCGATGCGGGCTAGCTCATGCGCCGTGGGACCAGGAAGCAAGGTGAGTGTACGGGGCGACCTGGGGGGTTTCACACTTGTGTCCCCCCATGATCCGATCCTGATTTCCATGGAAATTCTTGCAAAAATCACAGTTAAACGTACATAGAGCACCATGGTGAAAAATGGTCTCGCAACAGAGGGTGACAAAATTTCAAGTAGACTGGCACTGAAATAGTTAAAAGTACCAATGCATGTTGGGTATTTTTCTGTTTGGGGTAGCCATGCACTTTCAGATTTTGTATTTTTGTATTTTGTATTTGCTTTTGTATATAATTTCTAGGATAACCCTCTGCGACTAGTAAATTCCTCAAGGATTTTCGTCCAGAAAACTGTGCCCACGACAACAAGCATGGTACACCTAGAAAGCTTGACGTGTGTACTGTGAGAGAATATATTGTGTAGGGGGGGGGGGGGATTTTAAAGATAAAAGGGGGAAAAAGCAAAGTGAACATAGTAGTTGTGTTTTCTTTGAAAATCTCCAAAAAGCGTTTCCTGGGCCGATCGTAGTGGATGTTGGTCCACTTTAAAGACGAGCATATTAATGGTCAGCGATTAAACTGGTAAAACACCCATTTTGTTACCTGCACAGGGGGGCATCCCGATCGAAGGCGCCCCCCACCTCTCACACTGAAAAGCAGACCAAACCCTGTAAAATAAAAAACCCCAAAGAGTCTATACGTTTTCTGGGGTGACTTTAGCCTTTCTGCTGCTTGAGGTGAACTATAGAAAGTGGGGGAAAGAAGTGGGGGTGAGCCGAGACGGCTGAGCCACCAATAGTTGACATGAAAAACATGACAGAGGTGAAAAAAAAAATGAAAAAATATTTTAAATTGAAAATAAATAATACAAAAGGTCAATTGAAAAACACAACAGCAGTAAAAAAATATATATATATATATATTTTAAATTGAAAATAAATAAAACAAAGGTCAATTGAAAAACACAACAGCAGCAAAAAAAAAATGTAAAAATATTTTAAATTGAAACTAAATAAAACAAAGGTCAATTGAAAAACACAACAGCAGTAAAAAATAAAAAAATGAAAAAATATTTTAAATTGAAAATAAATAAAACAAAAGGCCAATTGAAAAACACAACAGCAGTAAAAAAAAAAATAACAAATATTTTACATTGAAAATAAATAAAACAAAGGTCAATTGAAAAACACAACAGCAGTAAAAAAATGAAAAAATATTTTAAATTGAAAATAAATAAAACAAAAGGTCAATTGAAAAACACAACAGCAGTAAAAAAAATGAAAAAATATTTTACATTGAAAATAAATAAAACAAAGGTCAATTGAAAAACACAACAGCAGTAAAAAAAAAAAAAATAACAAATATTTTAAATTGAAAATAAATAAAACAAACGCCAATTGAAAAACACAGCAGCAGTAAAAAAAATGAAAAAATATTTTACATTGAAAATAAATAAAACAAAGGTCAATTGAAAAACACAACAGCAGTAAAAAAAATTAAAAAATATTTTAAATTGAAAATAAATAAAACAAAAGGTCAATTGAAAAACACAACAGCAGTAAAAAAAAAAATAAATAAAAATATTTTAAATTGAAAATAAATAAAACAAAGGTCAATTGAAAAACACAACAGCAGTAAAAAAAAATTAAAAAATATTTTAATTTGAAAATAAATAAAACAAAAGGTCAATTGAAAAACACAACAGCAGTAAAAAATAAAAAAAATGAAAAAATATTTTAAATTGAAAATAAACAAAACAAAAGGTCAATTGAAAATCACAACAGCAGTAAAAAAAATGAAAAAATATTTTAAATTGAAAATAAAACAAAAGGTCAATTGAAAAACACAACAGCAGTAAAAAATAAAAAAATGAAAAAATATTTTAAATTGAAAATAAATAAAACAAAGATCAATTGAAAAACACAACAGCAGTAAATTTTTTTAAAAAATATTTTAAATTGAAAATAAATAAAACAAAAGGTCAATTGAAAAACACAACAGCAGTAAAAAAAAATTAAAATAAATAAAAAATATTTTAAATTGAAAATAAATAAAACAAAAGGTCAATTGAAAAACACAACAGCAGTAAAAAAAATTAAAAAATATTTTAAATTGAAAATAAATAAAACAAAAGGTCAATTGAAAAACACAACAGCAGCAAAAAAAATGTAAAAATATTTTAAATTGAAAATAAATAAAACAAAGGTCAATCGCTGCTCCCTCTGCAGTGCTGTCTGAGAGGGCTGCCTCACATGGCCTCATTATAGGTCCACCCCTGTACCTTTTTAATCAATATTTAACCTTAGTGGCTCCTGTGGGCCCCTGAGCCACCAATGATTGAATGTTTAAAAAAAAAACAACCCAACGACGTGCACCAATCATATTTGATATACAGGTAATTTACTATTTAATAAGGTGGAGGTGGGGCTTTCTATAGTTCCTCAGGTAGCAGAATGGCTTAAAGTGGAACCTCACCCTGAATAAGAGCCTATCTTATATGTTTCCCACACCCTGTACATACAGATTGCTCACATTAATCCGGACCTTCACCCTGAATAAGAGCCTATCTTATATGTTTCCCACACCCTGTACATACAGATTGCTCACATTAATCCGGACCTTCACCCTGAATAAGAGCCTATCTTATATGTTTCCCACACCCTGTACATACAGATTGCTCACATTAATCCGGACCTTCACCCTGAATAAGAGCCTATCTTATATGTTCCCCCCCACTCTGTACATACAGATTGCCCACATTAATCCGGACCTTCACCCTGAATAAGAGCCTATCTTATATGTTTCCCACACCCTGTACATACAGATTGCCCACATTAATCCGGACCCTCACCCTGAATAAGAGCCTATCTTATATGTTTCCCACACCCTGTACATACAGATTGCCCACATTAATCCGGACCTTCACCCTGAATAAGAGCCTATCTTATATGTTTCCCCCCTGTACATACAGATTGCTCACATTAAAAATCATCCTACCTGCATCTACTGCATGTTATGAGCCTTTAAACATCCAAGATGGCGGCTCATGGAGCATCAGGCAGCTTGCAAACAGGAAGTGTCTTCTGACTGTGTCGCTCTGCATTCTGGGATTGCTGACCTTTCCCTGACCCCAGCTCTGCTCTGTCTATACAAAGCACAGCTATAACCCGACCCCTGCACTTTATCCTGCTCTCCTCTCGAAGTATGTGACGCTGACGAGTCAAGATGGCTGCACCCGTATGCTAGAGTCCTGAACAGAGTTGCAGCCCAGTGGGGGAAAGAATAATAAGTAAATGATTAAAAACTTGAAATATATTAATTTTAGATGCTGGGGAATTGTTTTATAAGGGTTTGGGCTTATCATTAAATCATGGTGAAGGTCCGGTATAACCCCTCCATGTCTCTTTGTCTCTTCTGCCCATTGGTTGGTTGGGCTTTGCTTTGGCCATGTAGGATGCTGACATCATTATTCCTGTCTCCTCTGTGCTCTGCAGGTTCACCACCAACACCAAGCCCTCCCGCAAGCTGTGCGCCCCTCTCACGCCCTCCTGGGTGACCAAACTGATGAAGAGGCTGGACAGGAAAAAGAAGAACTCTGGGAGCAAACAGAAAGCGGCCCCCAAAGCCAAGAAAGTGCCGGCAGCGAAGCATGACTAAGCCAAGGTATAGAAAACGCTGATTCATTACTAGCGCCAGGTATCGGCAGGTGAGCGTCTGTACAGAGGTGCTAAGAGCGACCGCTAGTAGGCGCTGTGATCGGCTATCGGCAGTGGCGGACTGGGGCCAAAAATCAGCCCTGGGTTTTACCAGTTCCTAGTCGGCCCAAGACATCGCTGCTGAGGCCTCCCAACCATGATGCCGGGGCTATAGCATTGGGGGCTGGGGTTCCTTGGCTTGCGGGTACAATGGGGCTGGGTACAGGGGGCTGAGAGGGAGACCAAGGGAGCAGGGATTTAATGTGGGTGTTAAAAGCTGCAGCCCAACTGGCTCCAAAGCAGTGCAGCCCACCGGGCATTGTCCCGGGTCTCCCTATGGCCAGTCCGCCCATGGCTATCGGGCGCTGTAACAGAGCTCCTCAGTCGCTGTAGTAACCTGCCCGGCATTGATGAATGAGATGTATGTTGGGCGCTCTAACACCAGTACAGCACTGCAGGGAGCAAAAGGTAGCGCCAGCTCATTGCGACCGACTCTCAGCGACTCCCACCATATTCAACAAAAAAACACACCCACACAGCGTCGGCGCTCTGGATCTGGGCGCTGTAGCATAGAGAGCCAGACGCTGTGTGATTAAAGTCTGTTTTTGATCACATATCCACCAGTAACAAAGCGAAAACACACGGAATGACATTGTTGTAACATTGTGACACTTTAGTGCCAGACCTGTAATGACAATTCTGCATAAAAATATAAAAAAATCTAAAATGTTTTCAATAATGACTCTTTCTAGGCCACACAATTATTTGAGAGAAAAGAAAATGTAACACAAAAAACCCTGTTTAAACAGAAGAACGTCCATCGAAATGTATGGGAGAGAGCGACAGGTAATACCAGGCGCTCTGGAAGCTAGAGCTCCGGCACTATAAGCTGAGCTGCCTGTAATGATGAATTGGACGCTACATGGCGCTGTTAGAGTCCCTCACCACCAGGTAGCGACAGGTAATACCAGGCGCTCTGGAAGCTAGAGCTCCGGCACTATAAGCTGAGCTGCCTGTAATGATGAATTGGATGCTACATGGCGCTGTTAGAGTCTCTCACCACCAGGTAGCGACAGGTAATAGCAGGCGCTCTGGAAGCTAGAGCTCCGGCACTATAAGCTGAGCCGCCTGTAATGATGAATTGGATGCTACATGGCGCTGTTAGAGTCCCTCACCACCAGGTAGCGACAGGTAATACCAGGCGCTCTGGAAGCTAGAGCTCCAGCACTATAAGCTGAGCCGCCTGTAATGATGAATTGGACGCTACATGGCGCTGTTAGACATCCTTATATAAACCAATTTGTGCACATAAACACATCATTTAAATTCTATATTCTAATTATAAAGAATAAAGGCTTATGTCATAAAAAACTAGACACAGTACATCTTATACAAAATCTTTATTGACGTTTGCACATATCAAACAATACAGATAACAACATTTGTACCGGTATACAAAGGCTAGCACGTAGGCTGCTGATATTTCCTGTACATTTAGACTTTGGCCCTTATTTATGTTTTTAGAACAAGCACAGGGAATAAATTAAATTAAATTAAATTAAGGGCCTTATTTATGAAGGGATGGCGTCAGGTAGTGGCCGGTTAATGAGCGTCAGGTAGCGACTGGTGAACGCCGGACACGGCACGCAATTACACATTTATCAAGCAGAATCTGTTTAGCAGACGCTGTTTAGCGTCCGACTCATCATGTTCCCAGCCTCAGCGAACAGCGTCGGCATTCAGCCTTGCAGGGCGCCAGGTATGACCTCTCGCTACTTGTCGCTCTCCCATACATTTCAATGAACGATCCTTTTCTTCTCTTTAACCAGGGTTTTTGGTTTGTTTTTTTTCCCAAAAAATCTCAAATAATTCCGTGACCTCTTCTGGCATTGAAAAAGCTGTTTTTTCTCAAAATTATCATTTTTTATATGTTTCTTCAGAAATGACATTACATTTACTTAACATGTTCATGTCACAATGTTATTACAATGTAATTCCATGTGTTTTCGCTTTGTTACTGGTGGATAGATGCAGAAAAACAGACTTTAAACACACCGCCTCCTGTGTGAGGAGTATTTTTTCTTGAATATGTTGTGAGCCGGTCGCTATGAGCAGTCGCTAACATGCGCTCCCATACAGCGCTGTACTGGTCAAATAGCAACTCCTCAATGTATTCAAATATTATAATGGTGAATCCAGCAATTCACCTAGCATAGCTCCAAACCAGCGCACCTCCTCCACAGTGATCAATGAATAAACTAAATATACATCATCAATTCATAAATAATTTATTAATAGTTACCCACAAAAATTACATGACAATTAAAAAACATATAAGACTAGACCGTACATTTCCAAGGGCATCCCAATCTAACCCAAGTGTTCATAAAAACAATCCATAAAGTGCATAAGTGCTAATCTGTGCAAATATAACATTGATAATACATAATGTGGCAAGAAAAAGAAGACAAACAGACTAAAAATATCAAATACAACAAACCAATTTAAAAAACACACATCACCTGAGTGTATAACTCTGAAGTGTTCCCCAGGAATGCCCAGGTCAAGTAACGATCCCCCAACGCGTTTCGTGGCCCCCCCCGCTCACAGGCCACTTTATCAAGGTGTAGATAGTTTCCCCATCATTGCCCTTATAAACAGAGACTCACCCCTAATTGCAGGACACGCGTCAGGGCGCGCAGCACGGCCCCGGTCGGAAGCCGCCTGCACGCACACACACAGCTGAACCCCGCACTCCAATCAGAGCAATGCAACCGTCCGGTGACGTCATGGCCCCGCCCCCCAGACAGTCCCCCCAGCCAGCCGCACACATAAACACTGCTAATAGCGTGCGTGCCGCGGCTGTAGGAGGGATGGAGGGGACGGAGCTCACCACGCAGCCAGCACGGGTCTCAATGAATACTAGAAACAATGTAACAGGCAATATGATGGGATAACTAGCCACCAGTTACAATAATCCACAAGTACGATCCCAACAAAAACCACATATTTAAAAACATAATTTAATAAAGAATCTAAAAATAACACCCACAAATTATCCCCAATAATACATTCACATAAATATACAGAATTCTATCTACACATGATTTAATAATAACAATAATAACTATAACTAATCTATACACACAATATGATGGGTAAATAAACACATATCACAAATGTCCCAAATCGGGGTGTTTATTCCCAATCATATTTTTTCTTTAAAGGTCTACAGGTTGGGTCACAATTATAGTTTTTAAAGAGGATTTCAATCAGATTTGAGTAACCCAGAATAGTACAAGAGTGGATGGAATAGGGGTAAACAATAAATAAAATATAAATTAATTAACCAAATCAAATCCGGAATTCAATAGATGAATTAAACAAACCAAAAATTCAATCAATAATCCTTATCCAGTTTACAGTCTGAATGGTGTATTACATTAATTTTAATCTAAATATCAATTGTACCTAATCAATTAATTAATCAATCAATCTATATCATTTTATTTTATTCCATTCCATTTTATATTATTTTATTTTATTTTACTTTATTAAATTTAATTAATTAATTAATTAATTGATCATTTGTCTCAACTTCACTAGATCTACCACCTCTTCCCTTCCCCATATATGAAATATAATATTATACATGTAATAAAAAATAAATGATAAATAAATGAATAAATAAAATAAATTAAATGCATAAATAAATAAACCCAAAAACCAAAATATATTTATTTATAAAAAATTATTATTGAAATTAAATAAATGTGCAATTAAATAAATAATGATAAATAATTTATTAGGTGATTAATGAAACCATTAATGAAGATACTAATCAATACCCAAATTAATTAGAAAAATGTGCCCCCTATATATTTAAAAATTAAATCTGTGAAATTAATGAAAAATAATCTATCAAAAAATAGTCAATTAATTACATAAATAAATTAATAAATAGGGTTATTTACCCATAAATTGATAAATAATTCAATTAATCAAAAAAGTATTACTAAATTAATAAATTATTCACCTATAATACATCCATCCATATGATAAAATAAATTAATTAAGCGAATATAATGAAAAAAAATTTTGCTTATTACATATATACATATAAATATATCCAATTCCCATGGGATGTTCTTCTTCAGGAAATAATTCCATCTTCAAAAACCCGAAGAGTTTTTGAAGATGTATTCAACATTACTGCACAGCGACTGAGACGCTATAAACTAGCGGCTCACGGCCGAGCACAGTGACTACTAGCGGGCACTCTGCAAATGCCTGCTACAGACGCTCATCTGTCGCTACCTGGCTTTAGTGATGAATCAGCCTCCCCGTCACTTCCTCAGGGTGAGATTGTGGTAAAATGTAACCCTTGGTTTAACTTGATGGACATATGTCTTGTTTCAACCGTATTAACTATGTAACCTGTTTTCTGTAATTATACCTTGTAAAGCGCTACGGAAGATGATGGCGCTATATAAATAAACATTATTATTATTATTATTATTATTATTAATTTCTGGGCCGTCAAACACAGGCTTTTGTCCACAGATTTATTTTCTATAGAAATGAAGTGCACCACTGACTGATCCCGGTATCTATTTATTACTGTACCCAGAGGTGGACTGGCTGTCTGACTGATAGGGAGAGCTGGGACAACGCCCAGTGGGCTCCACTACTTTGGGGCCAGTCGGAGTGCTGCTTTTATCACCCACATCCAATCCCTGCACCTTAGTCTCCCTCTTAGCCACAGTGTACCCACAAGCCAAGGAACCCCAGCCCCCGATGCTATAACCCCACTGTACCCACAAGACAAGGAACCCGAGCCCCTAATGTTATAGCCCCACTGTACCCACAAGCCAAGGATCCCCAGCCCCTAATGTTATAGCCCCACTGTACCCACAAGCCAAGGATCCCCTGGCCCTTAATGTAATAGCCCCACTGTACCCACAAGCCAAGGAACCCCAGCCCCTAATGTTATAGCCCCACTGTACCCACAAGCCAAGGAACCCCAGCCCCTAAAGTTATAGCCCCACTGTACCCACAAGCCAAGGATCCCCAGCCCCTAATGTTATAGCCCCACTGTACCCACAAGCCAAGGAACCCCAGCCCCTAATGTAATAGCCCCACTGTACCCACAAGCCAAGGAACCCCAGCCCCTAATGTTATAGCCCCACTGTACCCACAAGCCAAGGAACCCCAGCCCCTAATGTTATAGCCCCACTGTACCCACAAGCCAAGGAACCCCAGCCCCTAATGTAATAGCCCCACTGTACCCACAAGCCAAGGAACCCCAGACCCTAATGTTATAGCCCCACTGTACCCACAAGCCA
Source organism: Gastrophryne carolinensis (assembly GCA_027917425.1). NCBI lineage: Eukaryota > Metazoa > Chordata > Amphibia > Anura > Microhylidae > Gastrophryne > Gastrophryne carolinensis. The sequence goes on from CM051234.1 coordinate 640,996,909, forward strand.
AGGATTCCCAGCCCCTAATGTTATAGCCCCACTGTACCCACAAGCCAAGGATCCCCCGGCCCTTAATGTGATAGCCCCACTGTACCCACAAGCCAAGGAACCCCAGCCCCTAATGTTATAGCCCCACTGTACCCACAAGCCAAGGAACCCCAGCCCCTAATGTTATAGACCCACTGTACCTACAAGCCAAGGAACCCCAGCCCCTAATGTTATATCCCCACTGTACCCACAAGCCAAGGATCCCCAGCCCCTAATGTTATAGCCCCACTGTACCCACAAGCCAAGGATCCCCAGCCCCTAATGTTATAGCCCCACTGTACCCACAAGCCAAGGATCCCCAGCCCCTAATGTTATAGCCCCACTGTACCCACAAGCCAAGGAACCCCAGCCCCTAATGTTATAGCTCCACTGTACCCACAAGCCAAGGAACCCCAGCCCCTAATGTTATAGCTCCACTGTACCCACAAGCCAAGGAACCCCAGCCCCCGATGCTATAACCCCACTGTACCCACAAGCCAAGGAACCCCAGCCCCTAATGTTATAGCCCCACTGTACCCACAAGCCAATGAACCCCAGCCCCTAATGTTATAGCCCCACTGTACCCACAAGCCAAGGAACCCCAGCCCCCAATGCTATAGCCCCACTGAACCCACAAGCCAAGGAACCCCAGCCCCTAATGTTATAGCCCCACTGTACCCACAAGCCAAGGAACCCCAGCCCCTAATGTTATAGCCCCACTGTACCCACAAGCCAAGGAACCCCAGCCCCTAATGTTATAGCCCCACTGTACCCACAAGCCAAGGAACCCCAGCCCCTAATGTTATAGCCCCACTGTACCCACAAGCCAAGGATCTCCAGCCCCTAATGCTATAACCCCACTGTACCCACAAGCCAAGGAACCCCAGCCCCTATTGTTATAGCCCCACTGTACCCACAAGCCAAGGAACCCCAGCCCCTAATGTTATAGCTCCACTGTACCCACAAGCCAAGGAACCCCAGCCCCCGATGCTATAACCCCACTGTACCCACAAGCCAAGGAACCCCAGCCCCTAATGTTATAGCCCCACTGTACCCACAAGCCAATGAATCCCAGCCCCTAATGTTATAGCCCCACTGTACCCACAAGCCAAGGAACCCCAGCCCCCAATGCTATAGCCCCACTGAACCCACAAGCCAAGGAACCCCAGCCCCTAATGTTATAGCCCCACTGTACCCACAAGCCAAGGAACCCCAGCCCCTAATGTTATAGCCCCACTGTACCCACAAGCCAAGGAACCCCAGCCCCTAATGTTATAGCCCCACTGTACCCACAAGCCAAGGAACCCCAGCCCCTAATGTTATAGCCCCACTGTACCCACAAGCCAAGGATCTCCAGCCCCTAATGCTATAACCCCACTGTACCCACAAGCCAAGGAACCCCAGCCCCTATTGTTATAGCCCCACTGTACCCACAAGCCAAGGAACCCCGGCCCCTAATGTTATAGCCCCACTGTACCCACAAGCTAAGGAACCCCAGCCCCTAATGTTATCGCCACACTATACCCACAAGCCAAGGAACCCCAGCCCCTAATGTTATAGCCACACTATACCCACAAGCCAAGGAACCCCAGCCCCTAATGTTATAGCCCCACTGTACCCACAAGCCAAGGATCCCCAGCCCCTAATGTTATAGCCACACTATACCCACAAGCCAAGGAACCCCAGTCCCTAATGTTATAGCCACACTATACCCACAAGCCAAGGAACCCCAGCCCCTAATGTTATAGCCACACTATACCCACAAGCCAAGGAACCCCAGTCCCTAATGTTATAGCCACACTATACCCACAAGCCAAGGAACCCCAGCCCCTAATGTTATAGCCACACTATACCCACAAGCCAAGGAACCCCAGCCCCTAATGTTATAGCCACACTATACCCACAAGCCAAGGAACCCCAGCCCCTATTGTTATAGCCCCACTGTACCCACAAGCCAAGGAACCCCGGCCCCTAATGTTATAGCCCCACTGTACCCACAAGCTAAGGAACCCCAGCCCCTAATGTTATCGCCACACTATACCCACAAGCCAAGGAACCCCAGCCCCTAATGTTATAGCCACACTATACCCACAAGCCAAGGAACCCCAGCCCCTAATGTTATAGCCCCACTGTACCCACAAGCCAAGGATCCCCAGCCCCTAATGTTATAGCCACACTATACCCACAAGCCAAGGAACCCCAGTCCCTAATGTTATAGCCACACTATACCCACAAGCCAAGGAACCCCAGCCCCTAATGTTATAGCCACACTATACCCACAAGCCAAGGAACCCCAGTCCCTAATGTTATAGCCACACTATACCCACAAGCCAAGGAACCCCAGCCCCTAATGTTATAGCCACACTATACCCACAAGCCAAGGAACCCCAGCCCCTAATGTTATAGCCACACTATACCCACAAGCCAAGGAACCCCAGCCCCTAATGTTATAGCCCCACTGTACCCACAAGCCAAGGAACCCCAGCCCCTATTGTTATAGCCCCGGCATCATGGTTGGGGGGCCTCAGCTAGGACGTCTCGGGCCGGCCAGGGGCTGGTAAAATCCAGGGCTGATTTCTGGCCCCAGTCCGCCACTGACTGTACCTATATATAGTATAGATTCCAATGCTGTGATTTCTCCCCCAGGTCTCCAGTGACCTCATCATATCTACAGTGAGGACAGAAAATAATTCCAGATCCATCTCTGATCCCGGAGCCTCCAACATCCATCCCTGGAAGACGTGTGACCCCCGGCATGGCGACAATGTGACATCCTCGTCTGCTCCCTCTATCATCTGTACTCATTATACAGTGTCACCTGTCATCCCAATATTCTCTTCCTTTACTTCCACATTCATACCCCCCTTACTTCTCTCCTTTCTCTTTCCTCCGTTATCTAATGTATTTATCTACTTACCTCTTTCTTTCTTTCCGATTCTCCTTGTTTATTTATCCTGTACCTTCATCCCTTCCTGCTTAACTTTCCCTTCTTCTTTATCCATTGATATCTTCTTTCCATTCCTGCCTTCATTTCTATTTTTCCTTATTATTGTTCCTTTCATTATTTCCTTTTCCGCTTCCTTCTTTCTTTTCCTTCATTCTTTATTCATTAATAACTTCCTGCTTAAAGTGAACCAACACCCAGGATTTTCACTATCCTGATTTTTGGTCCACTTCCGCGGGGTACCCCGATCGGGGGTGTGTGAGACCCCCCCCCCAGAACGCCCAGATCAACTCACCCCGCTCCTATGGCGTATGCGCGGCCACTCGTCCAATCAGCATGCTCGGAGCCGCTGTGGTATGCACGTCAAAGCGGCGTCAAACCACAGCGGCACTGAGCACACTGGCGACCGCATCTCGCGCTTCCCTCTAACATTCCTTTTTTTATATATTTTTTTTCTTGGTATTCCATGTCCAGTTATTACATCCTCCTTCCATTCTATTTTTTCTCCCTCCCTTCATTCTTTATTTTTTCTTCTTTTTTAAACTTTCTACCTTATCTTTTTATACCTAACTTTTTTTTACCCATTTATACCTTCCTTCCATCTTTTATTCTCTTATTTCTCTTACTTTCTTTCCATCCTTCTTTTCTCCCTTCCCCTTCCATTCCTATTCCTTATTCTTTCGTCATTATCAGTTTATACTTTCTTTTCTCTTTCTGTCTTTTTCCTTCCTTACTTCCTCTGTACCTATTCCTTTCTCTTTATTATTATTTATTATTTGTATGTTCCTTACTTTCTTAATTCCATTCCTTCCTATCACTTTTCCCTTACACCACCACTCCCCCTTTTTGTTTATTTTTTCTTTCTTTGGTCTTATCCTTATTTGTTTTATTCTTCCTATTCTCTTTTTTTTTTCATTTCCCCCAGTCTATGAATACCTTTCCTTCCCTCTTTTCTTATTTCTTTTCTCTTTCTTTTCTTATCCAGTCCATATTTCCATTCTTTCATTTCTCCCCACATTACGGGGTTGCACATTATCCTCCTCTCCTCCCCCGGGATCATGTTTTCTCCTGCCTTTGCCTGTGATGAATATGTATCTTGTTGGGGAGACACGTTGTTTCTTTGATCACACAGATTTATATTTTTCTATATCAGACGTCACATTGCGTCATTTTCTTACATTCTCTTTTTTTATAAATAAAATGTAACACAATACTTTTTTTTTTACCTTTATTTTAGTTATCTGTTTTTCTTACTTCAGATGACAAGTCTCTCTAATGGGAAATGTGATAAATGGAAACAACGAGTGTCTGCATTAAAGTGGACCAACACCCAGGATTTTGACTATCCTGGGTGTTGGTCCACTTCGGTGGGGCGCCCCGCTGTGTAAAAAAACCCCAGAAAGGCACGAAAACTCACCAGACCCCGCTCCCACGTGACCGCTCCAGCGAATCACCGCCAACGGACAAGCGAGCGCGCCCCCCGCCGCCGCCTCCCGCGCGTCACTCTTACATGGAGCGCGCACCCGCGCCGGTCGTTCGTGAATGGCTGGCGCGGGCGCGCTCCCTGTAAGAGGGACGTGCAGGAGGCGGCAGTGGGCGCGCTCGCTTGTCCGTCGACGGACCTCGCTTGTCCGACGGAAAAACAGATCTGCTAGAGGGACGCGCGGGAGGCGGCGGCGGCCCGCGCTGGAACGGGGAGAAGGTAAGGCTTGTTCTGATCCCTGATCCCTGCTATCCCTCTAGCAGGACGCGTGCCCGCGCCGGCCGTCCACGAAGGCACGCTCCCTGTTAGAGGGAATCAGGGGATGCGGCCGTCAGCGCGCTCAGAGCTACTGGCTTAGACGAAGCTTAGACGACGTGATGTCAGCAGCCCCGAGCACGCTGATTGGATGAGCGGCCGCGCATGCGTCGTAGGACCAGGAAGAGGTGAGTTGTTATCGGCGATCTTATAGATTCCCGGGACGATCCCCCCTGGGTGTTGGTCCACTTTAAATTGGACCAAAAACCATGAATATCTATAAGATTCCTGGGCCAATTGATTCCCTCCCCCCCGGGGCATCCAGAATCGGGATGCCCCACTGTGTGTAACCCCGCAGGTCGCCCCTAAACGTACATTCTTTCCTGGCCAAACGGCGCATGCGCGAGCAGCGGCCGCATCCCCGCTATCCCTCTAGCAGGGCGCGCGCCAGCCATTTGTTAATGACCAGCGTGGGCACGCTCCCTGTTAGAGGGTAGCGGGGGATGTGGCCGCCAGCGTGCTCGTATTAGACAAGCTCCCGGATGACGGGGCAGGAGCAGATATGAGTGCGCTGATTGGATGAGCGGCAGCCTGGGGGGTTTCACACAGTGATTGGGGTGCCCTGGGGGCAAGACAAGGCATACAGCTCTGATTGGACGAAAGACCATGCATGCACCGCGGGACCGCTGGGAAGTTTTCTGGGCAATCTGAACAGTTTCCCACAGCAGGGAATCCCAAATCGGAATGCCCCCAGGAAGTGTGGGGTACATAGGAGGGCAAGCAGGTCACCTTGCTCACCTCTGATACTGTCCTGGGGGCACCATCCCTCAGCTTGCCTTCCAATGCAGGGCTGTGCAATATTACTTTCTGCCACTAGATGGCGGCTTTACTACAGTTCACTGTGCCATGGAATCACATTGGACGTTGGTCCTGACTAGTATTGCTCATATAGCACCTTGGCCCTTATTTAAGAAGGGATAGCGTCAGTGGCTGGTTAATGAGAGGTAGCGACAGGTAGCGACTGGTGAACGCCGGACCCGGCATGCAATTACACATTTATCAAGCAGAATCTGTTTAGCGACTGGGATAGCGCCATGTAGCGTCTGATTCATCATTTTCACAGCCTCAGTAAACAGCACCGGCGTTCAGCCTTGCACAGCACCAGGTATGACCTCTCGCTACCTGTCGCTCTCCCATACATTTCAATGAACGTTCTTTTATTTCTTTTTAAAGAGGGTTTTTGTTTTTTTGTTGTTTTACAAACTCAAATAATGTTGTGACCTCTTCTGGCCTAGAAAAAGCCATTTTTTTCAAATATTTTTCATGTTTTAGATATTTATGCAGAATTGTCATTACAGGTCTGGCACTAAAGTGTTAATGTCACGGTGTTATAACAGTGGCATTCCATGTGTTTTCGCTTTGTTACTGGTGGATATGTGTTCAAAAACAGACTTTAATCACACAGTGCCTGGCGCTCTATGCTACAGCGCCCAGCTCCAGAGCGCCAACGTTGTATGTGTGTGTCCTTTTTTTGATAAATATGGTGTAGAGCGCTGAGAGTCGGCCGCACTGAGCTGGCGATACCTCTCGCTCCCTGCAGTGCTGTACTGATGTTAGAGCGCCCAACATACATCATATTCATCAATGCCGGCCAGGTTACTACAGCGACTGTCGCTCTAAGCGCCGCTATACAGACGATCATCTGCCGATACATCCAGCCGGCCCTGGTGTGTTGTGTGTGCACAAACTCCATTGCCCGCTGTTGGGTCACTTGGTCTGCAAGAGCCTGGATCAGGTGAGTAATCTTGACTGGTTTTGGTCTTCCCAAGGATCTTAACTCTGGTGTTTCTGGTAACGGTAGAAGAACTAACATTATATTCTCTGCTGGAAGTTAAGCAGAAGTCACCAAATTATTAGTATTTTTATTTATTAATTATTAACCTAATATATTCACACTGGGCTAAAGGGCAAAGTCTCCTCTGAGCATGTGCAGACCCCATTTATTTCCTAGAAACTTGTTGCAGTCTCAACTGCGCTTAAAGTGGGCCAAAAAAAGCTCTGGGAGCCCCAGGATGGGTGATTCCGCCCTCCTTGGGGCATCCTGGTTTGGGATGCCCTGCAGTGTGAGACCCTGCCGGTTTGCCATATACTCACCTGCACTGTCAATTCCATGACGCATGGAATTTATCCTGGGCGCACCTGCCAGAAGCCATTCATGTATTCGTTTTGGTCTGCTTTAATAATGTCTGGAAATCCTGCTAAAACTATACATCATTAAATAGTGGGAAACTCCGTTGCCGCCTGCAAACAACCATGTAATTGGCTGCTGACGGGCATGTGGTGGTGCCATCAGAATTTTGGATGCCCCAGGGACAGGGAATTGATCGGCCCGGGGAATCTTATAGAAGCTTATTCACTGCATACAAAAAAATCCATTCAAGAGTTACTAAAGAAGTTCAATTCAAATAAATTAAAAGAAAAATAACAACCCCTATGAGGGGGGGGAGGAGGTGAGGGGGGGTAAAGGAAGGGGTCGAGGAAGGATCAGATGCTCATTAGGTTTACATCAAAATCTGATTCATCACCCTGAGGAAGTAACGAGCGGTCGTTACGACACGCGTTGGTGTTTACATTGACAGGGGGGGGAGGCCCAATTGGTCTGTATTACTCTTTACTCTTTTGCTTTATGTCTTTTTCACTTACCTTGGCTGGTCCTCGTATATGATATAGGATAGATAATTTGTTGCACAAGCACTTTATAGGTGTGTTTAATGAGTATTGTTTACATGCATAATTTTGCACATATTTTTATATATATAATGTTTTATTGTTAAATAAGGTTTAGCACTTGCATTTCTCTGTTATAGCAATACTACTATATATATATAGTTAGCCCTGTGGGTTATACTTTTTTGACAATAATATCAATTTATATATGGAGTACTGGCGCCCCCCGGTGTCTATTGTGTATATGTCATTTTAATCATGTATATAATAAAATGATTTACATTGGTTTACTTAGAGGGTAGTGCGCTTCTTGTTAAGCTCTGGTGTACTTTGGGTGTGTGGGGACCCAATTCCTTTTGCTTTTGTGCTGTTGCAGTCTTGCCAAGCTTTAGTGAGCACAACAGATTATACTCTTATTTTGTTATTACTGGTGATGTTCATAACATTCTTTGTGTCAAAATCTGTAGGGAGAAAATTCTGAACCCAAGGATTCCACACCTCCCTGAACAGCTCCAAAGTCCCATTGTGAATGGCGGACATTTTTTCCATGGCCATAATGCAGTTAACCTTGTTTTTAAAGGTGTTGAAGCTCAAGGTGGGGGGACCTCCAAGCCCCAGCTATCACCAGCTTTGCCCCTGATAGGATATAATACAAGGTGGGGGGCCTCCAAGCCCCAGCTATCACCAGCTTTGCCCCTGATAGGATATAATACAAGGTGGGGGGCCTCCAAGCCCCAGCTATCACCAGCTTTGCCCCTGATAGGATATAATACAAGGTGGGGGACCTCCAAGCCCCAGCTATCACCAGCTTTGCCCCTGATAGGATATAATACAAGGTGGGGGACCTCCAAGCCCCAGCTATCACCAGCTTTGCCCCTGATAGGATCTAATACAAGGTGGGGGGCCTCCAAGCCCCAGCTATCACCAGCTTTGCCCCTGATAGGATATAATACAAGGTGGGAGACCTCCAAGCCCCAGCTATCACCAGCTTTGCCCCTGATAGGATATAATACAAGGTCGGGGACCTCCAAGCCCCAGCTATCACCAGCTTTGCCCCTGATAGGATATAATACAAGGTCTGGGACCTCCAAGCCCCAGCTATCACCAGCTTTGCCCCTGATAGGATATAATACAAGGTGGGAGACCTCCAAGCCCCAACTATCACCAGCTTTGCCCCTGATAGGATATAATACAAGGTCGGGGACCTCCAAGCCCCAGCTATCACCAGCTTTGCCCCTGATAGGATATAATACAAGGTGGGAGACCTCCAAGCTCCAGCTATCACCAGCTTTGCTCCTGATAGGATCTAATACAAGGTGGGGGACCTCCAAGCCCCAGCTATCACCAGCTTTGCCCCTGATAGGATATAATACAAGGTCGGGGACCTCCAAGCTCCAGCTATCACCAGCTTTGCCTCTGATAGGATATAATACAAGGTGGGAGACCTCCAAGCCCCAGCTATCACCAGCTTTGCCCCTGATAGGATATAATACAAGGTCGGGGACCTCCAAGCCCCAGCTATCACCAGCTTTGCCCCTGATAGGATATAATACAAGGTCGGGGACCTCCAAGCTCCAGCTATCACCAGCTTTGCCCCTGATAGGATATAATACAAGGTGGGGACCTCCAAGCCCCAGCTATCACCAGCTTTGCCCCTGATAGGATATAATACAAGGAGGGAGACCTCCAAGCCCCAGCTATCACCAGCTTTGCCCCTGATCAGGGCTGGATTAAGAGCATCCCGGGCCTGGTGCTGTAGATTTTGACGGGCCTATTTATCGAAGTATATAAAATGAAAACGCAACACAAAGCAATTTTGTTTAAGACAAAAGCAAGAATGAGTGGAGAAGAAGTAGATCCAGCAAAGGATACACTTAAGGAACAGTCACATTCTTTTCCTGTATAGCATCACCCAGCCAGCACCAGCTTTTGTAAACACTTTAGCAGTGCAGGATTTTTCTTTTTTAACTTTGGCTTCACAGGGGTGACACTTTAATAAACTATATATAGCTGACTGTGACGTCACACCTATACATTTATGTATTTAGGGAGCTGGCCTCCAGGCTTTGACATCACACATATATATCGAACAGTGACAGGGAAGCCCACCTGAGCAGCAAGGCAGTGGCCCCGCCCCCACAGTGTGGCATCACGCATGTAGCCCCCTATAAAGAGGTCCCTATATACCAGTGGTGGGCAATTATTTTTTCCATGGGGCCACATTATATTGTGATTATATTGTGGAGGGCCGCTGAGCTATGGGCGTCTAAGTGACATCTAAGCTCAGCAGCTCCGAGCGCGCTGGCGGCTGCATCTCGCGCTTCCCTTTAACAGGGAGCATGCCTGCGCCGGACATTCACAAATGGCCTACACGGGCACGTGCCCTGTTAGAGGGATAGCGGGGATATGGCTGTGGCCCGTGTATGTGCCGTTGGACCGGGAAAAAAGGTGAGTTTATGGGCAACCTGGGGGGTTTAACACAACGGGGCATCCAGATTTTGGATGCCAGACGGGGAGGGGATCTATTAGATTCCCAGGCTGATACAGCAGGGTTTTGGTCCACTTCAAACGTTCTGGTGTGATAATTTCCCAGCCAACCAGAGAAGCCCTTGGCTTCTGGCAGTTTGGAAGGAGAGCTCAGATCAGCTGGGGGGCATAGTGAGATCATGGCGGGCAGCAGGAAGGGGGCATAGTGAGATCATGGTGGGCAGCAGGAAGGGGGCATGGTGAGATCATTGTGGGCAGCAGGATGGGGGAATGGTGAGATCATGGTGGGCAGCAGGAAGGGGGCATGGTGAGATCATGGTGGGCAGCAGGATGGGGGCATGGTGAGAGCATGGTGGGCAGCAGGAAGGGGGCATGGTGGGCAGCAGGATGGGGGCATGGTGAGAGCATGGTGGGCAGCAGGATGGGGGCATGGTGAGAGCATGGTGGGCAGCAGGAAGGGGGCATGGTGAGATCATGGTGGGCAGCAGGAAGGGGGCATGGTGAGAGCATGGTGGGTAGCAGGAAGGGGGCATGGTGAGATCATGGTGGGCAGCAGGAAGGGGGCATGGTGAGAGCATGGTGGGCAGCAGGAAGGGGGCATGGTGAGATCATGGTGGGCAGCAGGATGGGGGCATGGTGAGAGCATGGTGGGTAGCAGGAAGGGGGCATGGTGAGATCATGGTGGGCAGCAGGAAGGGGGCATGGTGAGAGCATGGTGGGCAGCAGGAAGGGGGCATGGTGAGAGCATGGTGGGTAGCAGGAAGGGGGCATGGTGAGATCATGGTGGGCAGCAGGATGGGGGCATGGTGGGAGCATGGTGGACAGCAGGAAGGGGGCATGGTGAAACCATGGTGGGCAGCAGGATGGGGGCATGGTGAGATGCATGGTGGGCAGCAGGAAGGGGGCATGGTGAAACCATGGTGGGCAGCAGGATGGGGGCATGGTGAGATCATTGTGGGCAGCAGGAAGGGGGCATGGTGAGATCATGGTGGGCAGCTGGGGGGGCATGGTGAGAACATGGTGGGCAGCTGGGGGGGCAGGTAAGAGCATGGTGGGCAGGTACAGGGTGGAAAAGAGACAGCAGGCAGGAAGGAAGGAAGCAGAAGGGAAAACACAAGCAAACTACATGATCTTTCTGAGCAGACTTACTGAGCACCAACGTCACACTCCATCCCCCGCGCTGCAGGCTTGCTTTTCATTCTTCTGCAAAGCCCAGGAGACACAGCAGGGGGAGAGGATGATGGCAAGGAAGGGGGGGCACAGAATCATATGGTAGCAGCTGGCTTATCACTACAGCTTGCTCTGCCTGTCATGTCCAGCACGATCTCCCCTCTCCTAACACTGTGTGAGACACTGGCAGCAGAGGGTTGATTAGCAGCCCCGCTTCCTCTGCCTCCCTCCAGCTCACCTGCAGAGAAGAACAGGCTGTGTGACAGGCAGCAAATCTCCCGGCCTGGCAGCCTGCACCGTGGCTACGTCTGTCTGTAATTAACCCCTGCACTACCAATGAAAGAAACTGCTACAGCCATTGAGTGGAGACAGCTCTTGAGCCACTACTCTGCCCTGCCCAAGTCCCCGGGTTTCTTTCACCTGCTCATCGGGTCTGGCTTCCTCAGAGGAAGGGAGAACACGCCAGACTCAACGAGCCGAGCGGCCGATCGGCTGCTGCTTTTCCTTTGAGGCTTCTGGGCCTGTTTTAACGTAGGGGCCTGGAGCGGCAGCTCCGTCCGCCCCTACGTTAATCCGGGCCTGCCCCTGATAGGATATAATACAAGGAGGGAGACCTCCAAGCCCCAGCTATCACCAGCTTTACCCCTGATAGGATATAATACAAGGAGGGAGACCTCCAAGCCCCAGCTATCACCAGCTTTGCCCCTGATAGGATATAATACATCAACCACTTTTGCTCTCTAGAAATGTGAGGGATTGGGGCATTGAGGAGAGCTACCCAAGGGTCTCTGACCACAGATCTACCACATACCTTGCTGAGAACTCGAAGGATTCTTGACCAAAATCCCCTAACTACTGGGCAATCCCACCACACATGTCGGTACGACCCCGGAGAGAGGCACCTCCGGAAGCAGTTCCCCTGGGACTCAGAGGAAAAGTGTTTCATTCTCTCTGGGACCATATACCATCTTGTCATTAGTTTTACATTATTACTCGATTAAAGTCACAGACGCCGAGCAACCAAAGGAAGCGTTCCACATCCTCGGCCATTTTTCTCCACCTAGTTCATGGTGCCAATTTTTGGTATAGGATGGGCATGTATCCATACCCCTTGAGGCCAAATTATGATATATCTCTGAGATTGCTCCTCTGCCTCTGGGATCCCTGTTGTTTATTTTATTAATTACATTGGTGGTTTAGGAGAACCCTCCCGACCCTGTGTGTTTCGCTGCCGCCGCGATTGTGCAGGAAGTCCCTCACCTCCTCGCTCCTTCCCTGCCCCTGCCCCTTGCCGATTCTCCCACTCCTCCCCGCTCCTGCCCCCGCCTCCACTGTCAGCCGCTTGTCTGCTTTCTATGACAGGAGCGGCGCGCGGGCTAAGTGCGGGAGCTGGGGGGGGGCTCATCCCCAGCTTCATTGGTACTACAGGCAGGGCTGGCGCCAGCACAGGGCAAGCCTGGGCAATTGCCAGGGTCCCTGGCATCTTCAGTGGCCCACTCAGGCTCACACTTGGCCATGGCATGATTTTACAGCGGACCCGAACCACTGAATGCCGGGTACTGTGTGCAGACCTGCTCATGGCTGGCCTCAGCAACAGGGGATAATAAGCAACAATGGAGAAGGTGGCCTGGAATAGAGGAGGGCGATTGATGGAAGCTCAGAAGGTGGTGAGAACCAGATGACAACTGACAAGGACTGGAGGTTGATCAGCAGCAGAAGATGACCCATTTGTGGCACTGGAGCTGAAAGGTGACATCATGTGACTCACTACTTTGGGGCCCACTGAGACTCTTGCCCAAGGGCCCCCACAAACCAGGAGCCGGCCCTGACTACAGGAGCCGCCTGGTCACTGAGCATGCGGGGGAGGCATATTCCATTAATTTATCCACCAATGGTGCCGCCGGCGGACTGTGTGACACCCTTATGGTAAGACTCCGTCCAAGGGTTGGGGGGTTAACTTTGTGTGTATGGGCGGGGGGGGGGGGGGGGTGGATGTATGAGTTTTGGTGGATTAAATTGACCAACCACCAGCACTGGCTGATAATGGGACCTTGGGGCATCCCAATCCAGGATACCCCTGTTGTGAAAGCCCCCCAAGATCACCAGGAATCACTCCCTGTAGCTGAGGCTGGAAGTGGGAGCACACCACACACTGCAGGGAGACCAGGGATGTGGCCGCTCCCATTTCCCCAGCTCTCATTCAAACAGCACTTTAGGCCGTACATTAAAATGCACCGCAGAAAGCTCTAATTGGATGAGAGTTCCTGCATGCGCTGTGGGACAAGGGAAAGGTGTGTTTCTGGGGTAAACTGGGGGGTTTCATACAGCGGGGCATCCCAAATCTTATTGCCTCCCAAAAAAGGACCAAAACCCAGGATAGTAAAGATACCGGTTTTGGTTTTGGTCTACTTTAAAGTGGAACAAAGCCCAGTGTGGCTAGCCCTGGAATCAAAAAGAATTGGGATGCCCCACTGTGTGAAACCCTGCAGGTCATCAGTATTCACTCCCTTTTTCCTGATCCAGTGGTGCATGCGCAGGCTCTCATCCAATCAGATGCATTTGCCGTGCCTATATAATTCGGCAAACGAGTTTGGGATGTGCACAAGCTGTTCAGATAGGCTGGAATGGGAGCGAGCGCTGCTGGGGATGTGGCCGCTCAAGCTCCCCATTGAGGCCTATCAAAGGCATTTCCTAAATGACACATATTGCAGAGGTGCACCTAGGAGGGGCATGTGCCCCGGGGGCACCAAAGGGAGGCCTGAGCACAGGTCGGGGGGGCATTTGGAATCAGAAAGCCTAGCTACTCCTCTGCATATAGGCAAAGGGCTCTCATTGGACCAGGAAGAGGTGAGTTGTACTGGGCGATCTGGTGGGTTTTACACAGTGGGGGGAACGGAACAAATACTGGGATAGTTAAACTCCTGGGTTTTGTTCTGCTTTAAAGAGAAACAAAAGCCAGGAATTTGACATTGCCGTGTTTTTTTGCATTGAGCTGCCAGCGGCTGTGCTTGGTTGTGCTTATGTAGCCACTGTATCACTGTAGCGTTGCTGGCGACGGCTTTGCTGCTCTAGACTCTCCGTCCTGCCCTGTGGTGGCTTTGGATGCTCAGGCGCGGGTGACCCCTACTTACAACGATAGCTTTGTTGCCGGCCCCTCAGCCATCAGACCAAAGACTGAGAAGCCTCCTGGACCAGACCATAACCCAAAGGTTGGTGGAGGCCCCCTTTGCAGGGCAAGTGGTGGCCCCTTGCACACCCCTCATAATCCAGCCCTGCCCTTCACTACAGATACTGCCAGGGTGGCTACAATAGCGGCTCCTCAGCATCAAGGAAAAAAAAACAAAAAAAAAAGAGTAAAAAAAAAAATAAATAAAATAAATAACTTCGACCTATAAAATAAAATAAAAAATAACTTCCCCTACCCCAACACCCTTGGTTGAACTTGATGGACATATGTCTTTTTTCAACCGTATTAACTATGTAAGAAGATCACAGCCCACTGGACCAGGAGGGAGACCCCGACCCAGAGGACCTGCAGAAAAGATGCAGCCTGGTGGGGGGCAGGTGAAGGAAGGAGCAGCAAAGGTGAGTTCTTTTTTATTTAATATTTTATTTTTCTGTTTTTTTTAAGATGAGGGGGTCTAAGGAACCTTTAGACCAGCGGTACACAACTGGCGGACCTCCGCGCCCGATTCCTGGACCCCAACCCTGATAGCCCTGCACTCAGTAGCTTCTGTGCTGCCATGCTCAGCACTGCCCCATCCATTCCTGTCCCCTCAGCTCTGCCCCATCCATCCCTGTCCCCTCAGCTCTGCCCCATCCATCCCTGTCCCCTCAGCTCTGCCCCATCCATCCCTGTCCCCTCAGCTCTGCCCCATCCATCCCTGTCCCCCCAGCTCTGCCCCATCCATCTCTGTCCCCCCAACTCTGCCCCATCCATCCCTGTCCCCCAAGCTCTGCCCCATCCATCCCTGTCCCCCCAGCTCTGCCCCATCCACCCCTGTCCCCCAAGCTCTGCCCCATCCATCACAGCCTTTTTTAGTTTTGCCTGTGGAATCTATAGCCTTCAGTGCGCGGATTTCAGTCCATGATAGCCCCCCCCCAGCCCGGACCTTCATCTCTCACTGGATGCCTGTATATGGACCTTTACAAGAAGTGGTTGAGTACCCCTTCTTGGGTTCACCCCCTTTAAAATTCACATATAAACATATAATTAAAAATACCCAAAGTCATTCATTATGGAGGGCATCCCACATTGACCCGCAATCCCACTGAAATCTGAAACCGCACCAGTGTGATTAAAAAAACATATATGTGGCTGGACATATAACTCAAGCAAGAAAAGCCAAACCAATGTGGGGTCCCTACACACCCCAAAGCATGCCCAGCCTTCAAGTGGCACCACCAAACAGATATACAAATAATTCAATCATTTTATTTACATATACACAGCCACAAAAAACAGTAAAACACTGTGGACAATTTAAAAGACATATACACTAAAGACACCGAGGGGCGCCAGAATGGTATCCCAAAAATCAATACACCATCATAAATAATATATATACAAGCCAGCTGGATCAGAAGACAAACATTTTTATACACAATTATATGACAGAAATCCCAACACTATTTGAACCCTATATAATATTTAAATATAAACAAATGTGCAAATTATGCAATACATTCCACTATGTGTAACCATACATTAAAGTACCTGTGCCAAGTCCTACCTATAAAGACTATAAGGACCAGCCGGGATGAGTGGAAAAGACAATTAACAAATAATTAATAATAATACGAACCATCTGGGCCTCCTCCCGTCAGCATACCCGCCAACGCGTATCGTAACGTCGACACGTTACTTCCTCAGGGCGTAAACCCATCACAATAAAATACAAATACAAGAATCATCAAATATGCAGTGCAATTTCCTATTAAAGTGCAAAGTGCTATAAAGTGCTATACATATTCCACACAACCCTATATAATGTAACCCATAATGAAAAAATGGCGAAAGGAAACAAAGTGCAGAGTAATCAAAAACAAGGGGGCACAACCTGAAGCTAGTCGGGGGGAAGATCAGGAGCAATGTTAGAAAATATTATTTTACAGAAAGAGTAGTAGATGCTTGGAACAAACTTCCAGCAGAGGTAGTTGAAAAATCAACAGTCACTGAATTTAAACATGCCTGGGATAAGCACACATCTATCCTAAGATAAAGAGAACATACAGTATACACACAAGATAAAGAGAACATACAGTATATACATAAGATACAGAGAACATACTGTATATACATAAGATACAGAGAACATACAGTATACACATAAGATACAGAGAACATACAGTATATACATAAGATACAGAGAACATACTGTATATACATAAGATACAGAGAACATACAGTATACACATAAGATACAGAGAACATACAGTATATACATAAGATACAGAGAACATACTGTATATACATAAGATACAGAGAACATACAGTATACACATAAGATACAGAGAACATACAGTATACACATAAGATACAGAGAACATACAGTATACACATAAGATACAGAGAACATACAGTATATACATAAGATACAGAGAACATACAGTATACACATAAGATACAGAGAACATACAGTATACACATAAGATACAGAGAACATACAGTATATACATAAGATACAGAGAACATACAGTATACACATAAGATACAGAGAACATACAGTATATACATAAGATACAGAGAACATACAGTATACACATAAGATACAGAGAACATACAGTATACACATAAGATACAGAGAACATACAGTATATACATAAGATACAGAGAACATACAGTATACACATAAGATACAGAGAACATACAGTATATACATAAGATACAGAGAACATACTGTATATACATAAGATACAGAGAACATACAGTATACAGATAAGATACAGAGAACATACAGTATACACATAAGATACAGAGAACATACAGTATATACATAAGATACAGAGAACATACTGTATATACATAAGATACAGAGAACATACAGTATACACATAAGATACAGAGAACATACAGTATACACATAAGATACAGAGAACATACAGTATATACATAAGATACAGAGAACATACAGTATACACATAAGATACAGAGAACATACAGTATACACATAAGATACAGAGAACATACAGTATATACATAAGATACAGAGAACATACAGTATACACATAAGATACAGAGAACATACAGTATACACATAAGGGCAGAGACTAGATGGACCGTATGGTCTCCTTCTGCCGTCAACCTTCTATGTTCTATGTTCTAATCACAATCAAAAAGTAAGTAAGGGCCCCCACGCGTTCCGCAGCCAAGCCCCCGGCTACTTTCTCAAGAGACCTTGAGATATATATGTATTGATTGTGTTGGAGGGGGTGCTGCACCTTGTGGCTAATTGGGGTGGTTGCTGGAGCCACCATTTGGTATATTTATTGCTACTGGTAGAAATAGCCCTAGGTTACAGGCACGGCCACACAGAATATTGAATTGTGCATTTTATAGGTGGTGCGAAACACGTCTTTTTTTGTGTTTTACCCCTGCTCTATACAATTTCAGTTCACAGGGTAGTGATGGCCATCTATCAGGATCCACAGGTGGCATGCCTGATGATTTGACCCAGATCTTCCCGATCTCTGGGATGTGGCAAACCAGGTCAAATCTATCGTCGGCCCAGATTGGAAGCCCATCCTTACGCATGACCTGAAGGAGTGAGAACATGGAATGTCCTGGAATGTCTTATACTGTATGGAGTCAATTGTCAGACCCCCCTTGAACCCTTGATCCCAATGACCCCGCTATAATGGTAGACCACAGCAAGGGGCAGCATGGCATCCCCCAAAACAAACAACACAGCACAATATTCTGTTTTTAATTAAGTGTCTTTTATTGGTTGGCGACAAAGATAAGTCTTTTTTGTATATTTTGTAAAAATTATTGTAGCTATGTTGTATCACAGATGGCTTTTTTTTTGTATGACACAGCAGGCAGCAAAAATATTAAACATTGCTAAAAACTAATATAATTTTGGAGTTATATTTATTGCGGGGTCATTGGGATCAAGGGTTCAAGGGTGGCCCACCCCCACTTCTCACAATTGAATTGATTAATATTGAATATGAACCCACCACAGACCAGCTGTTTCAGGCGTTGAATGTGGGGGTTTGTCTACAAGTCCATTATTGCATCTCTCTCATAGTAGTGGGATGCAATTGGGACTTTAAAGCAAATTTGTACTGTACGTAGACTTTTTAGTGTCTTGACTAGGTGATCGCTCATTTTCCGTTTGATCCGTATCACCGTCCCGTGCGCACTTTTTACCATAAGAGCTACGTCAGTTATTTCACAGATATAAGCTTGGTCGGTTGTAAAGAAAAATTCCCTAATAAATGTTCCTTTTCATATTTGTAGTGCAAAGTCTTATTCATGATTATCTGCAGCTGAAAGATACAACCTATATACAGTATCTATATATATATATAGATAGATAGATAGATAGATAGATAGATAGATAGATAGATAGATAGACAGCTGTAGGGATTCCTGTAATCTGCGGGGATTCCCGTCACAAGTATAAAGTGAACTCCTTTAATTGCAGTCCTATCTCATATATGTTTCAGAATTTGTTTCTGTTATGTGATAAGATACAGGTGACGCACGTCATTTAACTGATAACTATAGAAAGTGAAAAGAAAAAAAGAAACAAATAAGGAAGTTCCTTATCTGACTCTCAATGGAGGAACTGGGGCCGGGAGAGGTTCGTCTAGGAATAAAAACCTGCTAGAATATTAAAGTCAAATAAGACTTCAGCTCCACTGCACACCGTTCCTTCTGATTTATATGCTTAAAGTGGGGAACCCCGATCGGGGATGCCCCGCTGTGTGAAAGCCCCCAGATTGGGGCATACCAAATTTGGATGCCCCGGGGGGAAGGAATCGATCAGCCCGGGAATCTATAAGATCGCACTGGGTTTTTATCCACTTTAAAGCATGGCAAAACTCATCTAAACCGACTCTGGAGTCAAAATAATTTCAGGGCTGGGTTATGATTTGGGATGCCCCTCTGTGTGAAGCCCCCTGGTGCAAGGGTTGGTGTTACCAATTTCAACTGGAAACACCCCACCCATCCCCCTCAACTCTTAAGCGAAGCCTGATTTGGGCAATATTGTTAAAAGAAAGTTCATTTGGGGGTTGTGCACTCGGGCAGGCTGATTCATTACTAGTGCCAGGTAACGACAGATGAGCGTCTGTACAGACCGCTAATGGTCGCTGTGATCGGCTGTGGTACGCTGCTACCTGTGTCACTCACCAGAATCTCTTTGATAAATGTGGTATTGTGTACAGCGCCCGTCGTTCACCAGCCGCTACTTATCACTACCTCTTGATGAATAAACCTCAAACTTGATTGACTGATCAGTCACCCTATTCGTGGAGCAGTGCAGCACACTACTTCCGAGATTCGATGACTGGCCTGCCATTCAAGTCCAGCTGTCACTCAAGTCCATGGCTGCCATGCAGAGCTCCACCTCCTGCCGGCATCAGTGGAGGAAGGCAGTGATCAGTTGAGTTGTTTTGTTTTTTTTTTTTTACAATACTGAGCAGGGCCAATTCTAGGGCCCTTATTCATCAAGCGATAGCGCCAGGTAGTGTCTGACGAGCGCCAGGTAGCGGCAGCTAACGGCGACTACCGACTCAAGTACGCCCGGCGGCGGTCACAATGACGCATTTATCAAGCAAAATGAGGCTAGCGCCGGCGAGAGCGACGGCTAGCGCGGCATTCATCATGAAGCCGCCTGGACCGAACAGCGCCGCTGCCATTTCCCTCACAGGGCCAGGTATGAGCTGTCGCTCCCTGGCGATGTCCAATGCATTTCAATGGAGCAATCTATAATTATTCATAATTAATTGTTATTTTTTTTTTTTTTTTTTTTTTTTAATGTCAAAAAATCTTCTGCAATGTTAGGATTTATTTTTAAGTAAAAAAAAAAAAAAAAATATGTGCAGAATTGATCAAACAGGTCTGAGATTAATGTATTCATATTACAAAATGATTCTAAAAACATGTATAATGTTACATTCAAAAAATATGGTTGTTTAGGGGTTAAAAACTAGTTAATACACATCGCCGCCAGCGCTCTGGGAATGGAATGGACAGCGACAGCACATTCGGAGCGTGATTTGTTGATGAATATGAAGCTAGCCGTTCGCTCTGGCCATTCGTTGTCAGGCGCTCACATACAACGCTGGACCTGTGAAACAGCGACCCCCCAGCCCGTATTCAACATTACCGCACACCGACTGAGTCGCTGTCATCAAGCTAATGCCGGCCAAGCACAGCGAATACTGGCTGGCGCTGAAAAAATCACGCTACAGTCGCTCATCTGTCGCTACCTGGCGCTATTGATGAATCGGCCTCTAGGTTTGTGGGAGCTGTTGGGTAAGAGAGTCTTATTGGGCCCCTAAGTAGTGTGGCACATGATGTCACCTTAGAGCTCCGCTTCCTCAAATGGGTCATCTTCTGCTGCTGATCACCCTCCAATCCCTATTGCCTTCCCTATAGCCACCAATCGCCCTCCAGTCCTTATTGCCTTCCCTATAGCCACCAATCATCCTCCAGTCCTTATTGCCTTCCCTATAGCCACCAATCACCCTCCAGTCCTTATTGCCTTCCCTATAGCCACCAATCGCTCTCCAGTCCTTATTGCCTTCCCTACAGCCACTAATCGCCCTCTACTCCTTGTGGCATTCTCTACTGCCACCAATCACCCTCCAGTCCTTATTGCCTTCCTTATAACCACCAATCACCCTCCAGTCCTTATTACCTTCCCTATAGCCACCAATCACCCTCCAGTCCTTATTGCCTTCCCTATAGCCACCAATCATCCTCCAGTCCTTATTACCTTCCCTATAGCCACCAATCACCCTCCAGTCCTTATTACCTTTCCTATAGCCACCAATCACCCTCCCGTCCTTATTGCCTTCCCTAAAGCCACCAATCACCCTCCAGTCCTTATTACCTTCCCTATAGCCACCAATCAATTTAGATAGCTTACAGTGCAATGTTATATATTTAATATTAAATTATAAATGAAATCAAAGCGAGTGTGCAGCAGATACACTATGCGTTTGAAACTGGCCCAAGCTGGGGCTACAGAAAGGTGCCAGCACTAGGAGTGTCCTCACTCATGAGAGCCAGCCGCCATCTTTTTTGTAGTCCTGGCTGTGGCCGGTTTCAAACGCCGCCACTGCTGACAGGAAAAGGACTGGGCAGAGGTGAGTTATAGCAGCTTCCTGCTGCTGCAACCTTAGGTAAATCTCAGCAGCACTTCAACCAGCTTTTCCATGTTTGGGCTGGACGGCAAACTGGAACACAAATTTCTGGCTGAAGTCCATGTTCAGGCTTGGGAACCCAAACTCGAAAAGTTTGGTACGATCTCGAACTTTACGGTTTGGGTTCGTTCATCTGTATTGACCACCTTTTTATTTAACCAGACTGTGTAAAACACACCCTATGCTTGTAAGTGCAGGGAAAACAGCTGCTACCTGATAGGATTGTCTTTCTTTTCCTTGCTTCATTATTTAGGTCCATTGTATTTGTCCAAACTGGTAGTGGACCCTGATATTGGTGAGTACCTCTCTAGTTTGAGCTCAATGTTGGTGTGAGGGGATAGGCTATGTTGGTTTGAGTGTCCCAGTGTCCAGGACCCTCCCAAGGAGGGGCTAGGTTAAAAGATAAGGCAGCAAGACCTAATCACCTGATGTCTGTCCCGTGTGCCCCTCCTCCATATCCTGCAACACATGGTAGAAGGCGTAGAAGGGCTCCAAGCATTGCCCTCCATCTTTCACATTTTTTTTCTTTAGGACCATGCAGAACAGTGGCATAACAGTCACTCTGTCCCTTGGTGGTCTCAGCGTGAGTGAGCCTGGCAAATCACAGTGGTTCTGTAAGAGAGTAAAGCAAATGTCATTACCTGGAGACTGTTGTGTCGCTGTTTTGCCACAAGGGACCCTGTTTCCCCCACACAGCTAAGCTGTCGCTGTGATTTGCAACCAAAGGGAATTGACTCAGCTGGTCTTTGTAAAGAAGAAGAATGAAGTGGAGCTACCTCCACCTTGAAAAGGACAGCAGGAGGCTGTGTGAAAGGGAATCCTGCGTGTCGTGCGGAGAGCAGACTTGGTATAGAGGGACTGAATCCTGACCCTTGCTAGGATCAGAGGATTCCTCCAGGACAGCCACCATGAGCTGCGGAAGGAGCCAGCCTGCTGTTCTTCATGCAGCCCAGCCTGGAGACATCTTTGGCTTCTTCTACTGGACCCGGGTCAGTAACACAAAGCATGCATGCTTAACTGAACAGACTGAGAATAGGCCTATTAGTTAGTTAGATAGATGTTGCATAGGCCAAAAGTGTTTTTCCCTGTTTGCTGCCTGGATTTTTGAACTGGAAGGAAAATTTTGCCGGTAAAAGCGGCCAACTGCGCCACATCTCCATCCTCGGTCAGTGGATTACTCACTCATTCAGGAGCAACATTGTTCTTTTGGGTTCTGGGCTAGTGCTGGGGAGGGGAGTTGTTTTCTTGCATTTTTAAGGTTATAGGATTGTTAGCTGCTGTGCGCACCCATACAAACATTCGTTCCAGCAAGAGGGTATTAACAGGTATGGTGGGACGTTCTAGTGTACCCACTAGTAGGTGAATTATCAGTGCTTCCTGTAAAATCCAATAAGGGTCAGCTGGCTGTGTAGCACAGGGGTTGTGTAGCACAGAGTGCATGTAATCAAGTTTATTGTTTACCACAATTGTATTTTTGTAGTGGGTTTAATACGCTATTGCAGTTTGATATACAAGCGCTGGTGTCAGTGTCGCTTTTCCCACCCGTGGCTTCGCTGTATCCTGGGGAGCCCACACCGGTACACGGCTTACAGTCCACAGCTGTCTATGACCACAATAGATGATGCTCATGGCTTATAAAGCTGCACTAAGACAAGCCTCTCCCAGCTCTGCCACGAGTCAGAAAATGAAGCAATAAACCAGCGTTGACTGTAATTTATATTTACATATAAGATTTTGAGATGCCTAAAAATGGCTAATTTTACATTGTAAATAAGCGGTATAATAGGGCAGGAAGTCACTGTGTGCCTCAACAGGGCCTTTAACTTTCAGTCTATCTCTGACCCTGTGTCTGGAAGCTAATTCACTAACCGCAGGCTCATATTTATTCCTCATTTACTCCAATGGGCTGGGATACACTTACTGTAAAAGGATAGTCCCCTGGCTAGGGGGACGCTAGAATTGTTGCTAGTCGCTAGAATTGCTAGAATTGAAGCCCTAGGATACTCAAGGTGGAAGTGGAGGAAGATCTGGGGATGTTAAGGGTTTTGGGTGTAGTTATTAGAGGAGGCCACTAGATGCCCCCATAGGCTAAGAAATAGAATAAGTGGTTTAAGATAAATGCCTCCCTGCCACACAGGGGTTAAGTGAAGTACAGTCCACCACCATAAGTGAATGGCCCCTAGGGACAGGTATAAGGGAGACCCAAGGGGGGTAGGGGAAGAAGATCCAGTCCAGACAAGTCATGGGAGGCATTAAGTTAATCATTCTAATAATATTTGAAAAAAATGCACACCTTACTACTGCGGGTTATAGATTGAAAAAAAGATGTATTCAAGTAGTGCACAATCAATACAAATATATAGAATAATTTCTCCTATCGGTTTTCAAAGATATAATACTCGCCAGCATTAATCAGATTAAGACAGGCCACATTTACCAAAAGCCATATACTATTTGCAGATACTGCAAATAGCGTAGTAGACAGCCAGAAAATAGTAGTAGCAATACACCAAGATCGCCACCAGGTGGCTCCAATATACAGTTTACATTAGATCACAACAGAATGCAAGTATGACATTATGGAAGATGGCACAAAGAAGCATGTACTAGCATATATGCATAGTGGTGTGCGGGTATGCTGAACTAAAAAATTCTCAGGCATTAAGTTAATGACTGGGCTTGGGAATTGGGCCCTGTAGTACTAACCGTCTGCACAGAAGCAGCCAAGAGGAGCTGGGCATTCTAAGGGGGTGCCAGTCTGGCGGCAAGAGTCTGGTGAAGGTGCAGTACCTACCACTGACTGATGTGGAGCTGTACTTAATGGAGAATGAAGAGTATTCAGTGTGGCAGGGAATGATAAAGTGCTGATGGGGCAAGTGCTGATGAAGTGTATAAAGGGGCATCTATCGGAACTCTTTTCTGTGCCTGAGTTACTCAGCCAGCCCTGTCGGGCTTACCCTCAACCTCAGTGCTTGGAGTGTCTATCTTCTTTGGCACGACTGTGAGTACCTTCCCCTCTCCATGCCCAACCCCCAGAGCTCAGTTTTGAAAGTTCCTGGCCCAGTTTAATGCTATTCAATGCTATCATTACTATCTGCACTCCATCATTACCATACTTATTGCTGACTCAAGCATGAAGTGCAGAAGAGTAGGTGGCCACCAATCACCCCAACAAGAAGGTCATTGAGTTGCTGGTATAACTCGATGAAGTGCAGTCAACACAACGGGTGCCTGGATCTGCCAATGTTAAAGCATGTATGAGCACCACCCGTAGTGCCAGTAAAAGGATATATATATATATATATATATATATATATATATATATATATATATAATTCTTGCCTGATGTGACTAGCTTGTATTTGCTCCAGTACTCTTATGATGCTTGAGGCAATATTGTGATAGAGAAGTTAATTCATGCTTCATGTCCCATCAGATACAAGTCACTAAATGTTTACCATCACACCACATGGAAAGCACCTACAAACCCAACAATATAATTACTGGAGTTTTGCAAATACACTCTGCTAACATGTTTACATGTGGCCTATCAGTGATGAGACTTTCGTTTCTCAGGAAAATGTGCTTTACATAAAACAACTAGAGATACAAACATGTGAAAGTGTCAGCAAATGTCTGTCCTCGGTACAGCTGTTCTCTTCCTGGCTGTCCTGAGTATAGCTCATCAGCTTTGTAGAAATTGATTGATTTTTAGATTGGATACTAAAAACTTTTTTTTTACATTTTAGATGCTGGGGAATAGTGTTTGGCCTTTTTCTTCCTGTCTGAGTACAGCTCTTCTCCCCTTGTTTGTCCCGAATACAGCTCTTCTCTCCCTGTCTGTCCTGAGTACAGCTCTTCTCTCTCTGTCTGTCCTGAGTACAGCTCTTCTCTCTCTGTCTGTCCTGAGTACAGCTCTTCTCTCTCTGTCTGTCCTGAGTACAGCTCTTCTCTCTCTGTCTGCCCTGAGTACAGCTCTTCTCTCCCTGTCTGTCCTGAGTACAGCTCTTCTCTCTCTGTCTGTCCTGAGTACAGCTCTTCTCTCTCTGTCTGTCCTGGGTACAGCTCTTCTCTCTCTGTCTGTCCTGAGTACAGCTCTTCTCTATCTGTCTGTCCTGGGTACAGCTCTTCTCTCTCTGTCTGTCCTGAGTACAGCTCTTCTCTCTCTGTCTGTCCTGAGTACAGCTCTTCTCCCCCTGTCTGTCCTGAGTACAGCTCTTCTCTCCCTGTCTGTCCTGAGTACAGCTCTTCTCTCCCTCTCTGTCCTGAGTACAGCTCTTCTCTCTCTGTCTGTCCTGAGTACAGCTCTTCTCTCCCTGTCAGTCCTGAGTACAGCTCTTCTCTCCCTGTCTGTCCTGAGTACAGCTCTTCTCTCTCTGTCTGTCCTGAGTACAGCTCTTCTCTCCCTGTCAGTCCTGAGTACAGCTCTTCTCTCTCTGTCTGTCCTGAGTACAGCTCTTCTCTCTCTGTCTGTCCCGAATACAGCTCTTCTCTCCCTGTCTGTCCTGAGTACAGCTCTTCTCTCCCTGTCTGTCCTGAGTACAGCTCTTCTCTCTCTGTCTGTCCTGAGTACAGCTCTTCTCTCTCTGTCTGTCCTGGGTACAGCTCTTCTCTCTCTGTCTGTCCTGGGTACAGCTCTTCTCTCTCTGTCTGCCTGAGTACAGCTCTTCTCTCTCTGTCTGTCCTGAGTACAGCTCTTCTCCCCCTGTCTGTCCTGAGTACTGCTCTTCTCTCCCTGTCTGTCCTGAGTACAGCTCTTCTCTCCCTCTCTGTCCTGAGTACAGCTCTTCTCTCTCTGTCTGTCCTGAGTACAGCTCTTCTCTCCCTGTCAGTCCTGAGTACAGCTCTTCTCTCTCTGTCTGTCCTGAGTACAGCTCTTCTCTCTCTGTCTGTCCTGAGTACAGCTCTTCTCTCTCTGTCTGTCCTGAGTACAGCTCTTCTCTCTCTGTCTGTCCTGAGTACAGCTCTTCTCTCTCTGTCTGTCCTGAGTACAGCTCTTCTCTCCCTGTCTGTCCTGAGTACAGCTCTTCTCTCTCTGTCTGTCCTGAGTACAGCTCTTCTCTCCCTGTCTGTCCTGAGTACAGCTCTTCTCTCTCTGTCTGTCCTGAGTACAGCTCTTCTCTCTCTGTCTGTCCTGAGTACAGCTCTTCTCTCTCTGTCTGTCCTGAGTACAGCTCTTCTCTCCCTGTCTGTCCTGAGTACAGCTCTTCTCTCTCTGTCTGTCCTGAGTACAGCTCTTCTCTCCCTGTCTGTCCTGAGTACAGCTCTTCTCTCTCTGTCTGTCCTGAGTACAGCTCTTCTCTCTCTGTCTGTCCTGAGTACAGCTCTTCTCTCTCTGTCTGTCCTGAGTACAGCTCTTCTCTCTCTGTCTGTCCTGGGTACAGCTCTTCTCTCTCTGTCTGCCTGAGTACAGCTCTTCTCTCTCTGTCTGCCTGAGTACAGCTCTTCTCTCTCTGTCTGTCCTGAGTACAGCTCTTCTCCCCCTGTCTGTCCTGAGTACAGCTCTTCTCTCTCTGTCTGTCCTGAGTACAGCTCTTCTCTCCCTCTCTGTCCTGAGTACAGCTCTTCTCTCTCTGTCTGTCCTGAGTACAGCTCTTCTCTCCCTGTCTGTCCTGAGTACAGCTCTTCTCTCTCTGTCTGTCCTGAGTACAGCTCTTCTCTCCCTGTCTGTCCTGAGTACAGCTCTTCTCTCTCTGTCTGTCCTGAGTACAGCTCTTCTCTCCCTCTCTGTCCTGAGTACAGCTCTTCTCTCTCTGTCTGTCCTGAGTACAGCTCTTCTCTCCCTCTCTGTCCTGAGTACAGCTCTTCTCTCTCTGTCTGTCCTGAGTACAGCTCTTCTCTCCCTGTCTGTCCTGAGTACAGCTCTTCTCTCCCTGTCTGTCCTGAGTACAGCTCTTCTCTCCCTGTCTGTCATGAGTACAGCTCTTCTCCCCCTGTCTGTCCTGAGTACAGCTCTTCTCTCTCTGTCTGTCCTGAGTACAGCTCTTCTCTCCCCCTGTCTGTCCTGAGTACAGTTCTTCTCTCCCTGTGTGTCCTGAGTACAGCTCTTCTCTCCCTGTCTGTCCTGAGTACAGCTCTTCTCTCCCTGTCTGTCCTGAGTACAGCTCTTCTCTCCCTGTCTGTCCTGAGTACAGCTTTTCTCTCCCTGTCTGTCCTGAGTACAGCTCTTCTCTCTCTGTCTGTCCTGAGTACAGCTCTTCTCTCTCTGTCTGTCCTGAGTACAGCTCTTCTCTCTCTGTCTGTCCTGAGTACAGCTCTTCTCTCCCTGACTGTCCTGAGTACATCTCTTCTCTCCCTGTCTGTCCTGAGTACAGCTCTTCTCTCCCTGTCTGTCTTGAGTACATCTCTTCTCTCCCTGTCTGTCCTGAGTACAGCTGTTCTCTCCCTGTCTGTCTTGAGTACAGCTCTTCTCTCCCTGTCTGTCCTGAGTACACCTCTTATCTCTCTGACTGTCCTGAGTACAGCTCTTCTCTCCCTGTCTGTCCTGAGTACATCTCTTCTCTCTCTGTCTGTCCTGAGTACAGCTCTTCTCTCCCTGTCTGTCCTGAGTACAGCTCTTCTCTCCCTGTCTGTCCTGAGTACAGCTCTTCTCTCCCTGTCTGTCCTGAGTACAGCTCTTCTCTCTCTTTCTGTCCTGAGTACAGCTCTTCTATCCCTGTCTGTCCTGAGTACAGCTCTTCTATCCCTGTCTGTCTTGAGTACAGCTCTTCTCTCCCTGACTGTCCTGAGTACAGCTCTTCTCTCCCTGTCTGTCCTGAGTACAGCTCTTCTCTCCCTGTCTGTCCTGAGTACAGCTCTTCTCTCCCTGTCTGTCCTGAGTACAGCTCTTCTCTCCCTGTCTGTCCTGAGTACAGCTCTTCTCTCTCTGTCTGTCCTGAGTACAGCTCTTCTCTCTCTGTCTCTCCTGAGTACAGCTCTTCTCTCTCTGTCTGTCCTGAGTACAACTCTTCTCTCCCTGACTGTCCTGAGTACATCTCTTCTCTCCCTCTCTGTCCTGAGTACAGCTCTTCTCTCTCTGTCTGTCCTGAGTACAGCTCTTCTCTCCCTGTCTCTCCTGAGTACAGCTCTTCTCTCCCTGACTGTCCTGAGTACATCTCTTCTCTCCCTCTCTGTCCTGAGTACAGCTCTTCTCTCCCTCTCTGTCCTGGGTACAGCTCTTCTCTCTCTGTCTGTCCTGAGTACAGCTCTTCTCTCTCTTTCTGTCCTGAGTACAGCTCTTCTCTCCCTGACTGTCCTGAGTACAGCTCTTCTCTCCCTGTCTGTCATGAGTACAGCTCTTCTCCCCCTGTCTGTCCTGAGTACAGCTCTTCTCTCTCTGTCTGTCCTGAGTACAGCTCTTCTCTCCCCCTGTCTGTCCTGAGTACAGTTCTTCTCTCCCTGTGTGTCCTGAGTACAGCTCTTCTCTCCCTGTCTGGCCTGAGCACAGCTCTTCTCCCTGTCTGTCCTGAGTACAGTTCTCCTCTCCCTGTCTGTCCTGAGTACAGCTCTTCTCTCCCTGTCTGTCCTGAGTACAGCTCTTCTCTCTGTCTGTCCTGAGTACAGCTCTTCTCTCCCTGTCTGGCCTGAGTACAGCTCTTCTCCCTGTCTGTCCTGAGTACAGCTCTTCTCTCCCTGTCTGTCCTGTGTACAGCTCTTCTCTCTCTGTCTGTCCTGTGTACAGCTCTTCTCTCTCTGTCTGTCCTGAGTGCAGCTCTTCTCCCCCTGTCTGTCCTGTGTACAGCTCGTTTCTCCCTGTCTGTCCTGAGTACAGCTCTTCTCTCTCTGTCTGTCCTGAGTACAGCTCTTCTCTCCCTGTCTGTCCTGAGTACAGCTCTTCTCTCTCTGTCTGTCCTGTGTACAGCTCTTCTCTCTCTGTCTGTCCTGAGTGCAGCTCTTTTCCCCCTGTCTGTCCTGAGTACAGCTCTTCTCTCCCTGTCTGTCCTGACTACAGCTCTTCTCTCTCTGTCTGTCTTGTGTACAGCTCTTCTCTCCCTGTCTGTCCTGAGTACAGCTCTTCTCTCTGTCTGTCCTGAGTACAGCTCTTCTCTCCCTGTCTGGCCTGAGTACAGCTCTTCTCCCTGTCTGTCCTGAGTACAGCTCTTCTCTCCCTGTCTGTCCTGTGTACAGCTCTTCTCTCTCTGTCTGTCCTGAGTACAGCTCTTCTCTCCCTGTCTGTCCTGAGTACAGCTCTTCTCTCTCTCTCTGTCCTGTGTACAGCTCTTCTCTCCCTGTCTGTCCTGAGTACAGCTCTTCTCTCCCTGTCTGTCCTGAGTACAGCTCTTTTCTCTCTCTCTGTCCTGTGTACAGCTCTTCTCTCCCTGTCTGTCCTGAGTACAGCTCTTCTCTCTCTGTCTGTCCTGAGTACAGCTCTTCTCTCTCTGTCTGTCCTGAGTACAGCTCTTCTCTCTCTGTCTGTCCTGAGTACAGCTCTTCTCTCCCTGTCTGTCCTGAGTACAGCTCTTCTCTCCCTGACTGTCCTGAGTACAGCTCTTCTCTCCCTGTCTGTCCTCAGTACAGCTCTTCTCCCCCTGTCTGTCCTGAGTACAGCTCTTCTCTCCCTGTCTGTCCTGAGTACAGCTCTTCTCTCCCCCTGTCTGTCCTGTCCTTTTATGCAAGAATATGCGAGCCCGGACGCATCGCCACTATCCCCCTAGCAGGCATTTGTGAATGGCCGGTGGGTAGCGGGGCATGCGGCTGTCAGCATGCTCTTAGACAACGTGATGTCAGCGGCTCCGAGCACGCTGATTGGACGAGCGGCCGCTCATGCACCGTAGGACCGGGAAGAAGTGGGTTCTCTTCGCCGATCTGGGGGGTTTCATGCATCGGGGTGCCCCGGGGGAAAGGACCCAAACCCAGGATAGTCAAAATCATGTTTTTTTTCTAATTTAAATGATGCTGAATGTCTGGTTTAAATAAGATTTTACTTTAAAACAATTCCGGAGGTTCTACAAATTGGAAAACATCTGGCGTTATTGTTTTGGATAAATTACAGTTCCATATCTCTACAGGGAACAGCTTTATGATGATTCCTGAGGATGAGGAATCCTTAATATTAGCAGTCCTTTTAGCTAAGCAAAAGTCCTATCTTGCCAGCAAAGCAGACAGGTGTATATTGGTGTAAAAGCCTCCCTTGGCATTAGCATGGTGGGGTCATCTAATTTCAGCTGCTGACAGGGCGACTGCAATAGTGGCTCCCTGCCAGCAGCAGACCAGCACCCGCCAAACCAGGAGCAAGCCCCTGACTCGGCCGACCTGCAAAGAGGACGCTGCCCAATGGGGGGCACATTGACAGTGATTTTTTTATCCTTTTTTAATTGTTTGCAAACTGCTAAGTAGTCCAAGGTACCCCTATGCCAGGTCTCAGGGTAGTGATGTCTGCATGCCACCTGCCAGCATCGGTGGGTGGCATGCAAGATCATTTAATCCGCATCTTGCCAGTGTTGGGTATGGGGCGAACCAGACCGAATTGGCAAGATCTGGGATGAATTTAGCTTCACCCTGGATCCGAAGCTCATCACTAGTTATAATCCTCCATCCTCATCCAACACAAATGTTATTACTGGCTTTGTAAAGCAAAATAACCCCTGCACCACCCAAAAGGAATTCTTTAAAAATGGGAACAGTGTGCCAAAATGGGATGCCCTAACCAACCAAACAGTTTGAGAAACCAGAGATTGTGGCCCCTGTAACCACACAAGACAACCCAAATCAGCACCACCAACCCAAAAGAATCACAGACTTATAGTTCACAAATGTATTACTATTAAAAAAGAATCACAACAATAATCTAAGAAATCATTTTTTCTGCAGGGACATCTAAATCCATAAAGTGTCAAGCTATAGCCAATGATGTAATCCAAAAAATACTGAATATACAAAAAGATCCAACTATTATGTGAGTAACGTAATGAATCCAGAATATATGAAAACAGTGCTAGTGCATACCTAAAGTTCTTACATAAAGTGCTAATATTGGTCAAAAATACAGAAAGAGAAACTCTTAAAAGTGCACAAAAATAGAACAACATAAAAAAATATCAGCATATGTGTTGGTCCATTGGTGTCCCTGCTTATTCCTGGTATCCCTTTTCCCACGCGTTCCATGAGGTAAACTTACTTTCTCAAGGTGCTTTGTGTTTTAGAAAAAAAAAGATTGGTCCTAATCAGGCAGTTTTCTTCCAGCCCAGTTGACTGGGGAATTAGGTCCCATAGGTCACACAATGTAACAACATTTGTCAGCACCCCAAAAAGTAAAGACATTGAAAATCAAATAATGATGCACAATATGGCTTAGCAAGGAGACAGGGTGAGAAGGTTTTTCTTAAGTTTTATAAAAAAAGATTTTGCATGAAAACCACCTAAATAATTTGTCTCTGTCTATGTTTCTTTAGAATTGTCCCTTGATTGAGTAATACTGAGCCACTCGCTTCCTCTGCGTGCTGGGACGAGGCCAGATGATCAGCGCTGCCTGTTGTGAAATCAGCTATTCGGGCAATTGGGACATTTCATGACCGATTAAAGTTTGCACAAGGATAAATCATGCAAGCACGCAAAATGCCCATCATCCCGCCATCACCTGCGTTCTTATAGCTGCTGCATGCTAAGAAGACCTTGCTAAGAAGACCCTGGAGAAAGGCTCCAAGAGCATAAAAAAAGATAGAGCATTGCTATTTATTTTTGTATTAATAAAGTAGGATTTTGGCCTTGTAGCTTTTGAACTACAGTAGCAAAGAGTCCAAAGGACCCGTTTTAGTGGGAGGGGGTTGCATCCTTCCTGCCCTCACACGGCATACTGTACCCCCTCTACAAGACTGGTTCTGCTTATCTTCACCATGTTCCCTTGGCAAAGCTGCTATTGGCTGTCAGCGGTCACCTGGTCTGGAGTCTCATTTTGCCAGACCGGGTGACCAGTAGCGATTCTGATTGGATAAAATCCTGTTCACATGGGATACCTTTCCACAGAGAAAGGAGAGGTGGTGGGGGTGCACCCAGGGCTGGCACCAGCACAGGGCAAACCTGGGCAATTGCCAGGGCCCCTGGCATCTTCAGGGGCCCACTCAGACTCACACTTGGCTATTTTATAGTAAACCCAAACCACCAAATCCTGGGTGTTGGGTGCAGACATGCTCATGGCTGTCCTCAGCAACTTTGTAAACTGGCAGGGAATGGAGGCAGTTGATGGAAGTGCAGAAGGTGGCGAGAACCAGGTGACAGCTGACAGAAATGATGGAGTCTTTAGTGGCAGCGGAGCAAGTAGTAAGGGCTGAAGGGTGCTTGGTGACAATAAGGACTAAACAAGGACAAGGACTGGAGGGTGATTGGTGGTTATAGGGAAGGCAATAAGGACTGGAGGATGATTGGTGGCTATAGGGAAGGCAATAAGGACTGGAGGATGATTGGTGGCTATAGGGAAGGCAATAAGGACTAGAGGGTGATTGGTGGCTATAGGGAAGGCAATAAGGACTGGAGGGCAATTGGTGGCTATAGGGAAGGCAATAAGGACTGGAGGATGATTGGTGGCTATAGGGAAGGCAATAAGGACTGGAGGATGATTGGTGGCTATAGGGAAGGCAATAAGGACTGGAGGGTGATTAGTGGCTATAGGGAAGGCAATAAGGACCAGAGAGCAATTGGTGGCTATAGGGAAGGCAATAAGGACTGTAGGGCGATCAGCAACAGAAGATGACCCATTTGTGGCAGCG
Organism: Gastrophryne carolinensis; assembly: GCA_027917425.1. Classification (NCBI taxonomy): domain Eukaryota; kingdom Metazoa; phylum Chordata; class Amphibia; order Anura; family Microhylidae; genus Gastrophryne; species Gastrophryne carolinensis. Next base: position 641,030,057 of record CM051234.1, read on the forward strand.
GAGCTGAAAGGTGACATCATGTGACTCACTACTTAGGGGCCCAATAAGACTCTCTTGCCCAAGGGCCCCCACAAACCTAGAGCCGACTTGGATTCACCTATGATCTTTATTCCAGCCTTAACTGTACTGCTTTTGCTGGCCCCACTGTACCAGGTGGTGAAGGTGAAGCACAGTAGGGAGGATATAGTCGCATTGTTGAATGCTACTAAAAGCTTTGTGAATTGGCCATATTTCCTCAATTGCCTGAGAAGTTAGAGCCTTCAGCCTAAAGTACCTATAGTGTGGTCAGTGGAGGCCTCACCCAACAGGTATAGGATGACTGTTTCGTAGCTCTTCCCCAATTTGTAAGTCACATTGCAAAAAGGCAAAAGGCACATGAGAGTCCACTTATGTCGGGGCCATGTTTTCCCTGATATGTCATTCAGAACACCATCACAACATACGCCACGTGCGTTACCATTCTTCTCAAAGGGCGTCCACCTGTCCTTCCGTCCTGAGAGTTGCTTGAACTTTTATTTTATGGTCAAACAGAGAACTCATTTTTGGACACATAGGGGGTTATTCATCAAGCCATAGCGCCAGGTAGCGACTGGCAGCGGCAGGTAGCGAACGGTGACTGCAGGGCGCTGTACGCAATACCACATTTATCAAAGCGATTCTGGTGAGCGACTCTTACAGCGACACATAGCGACCGATTCATCATCACAGACGGCTCAGCGGATCCCAGCGGCACTCTGGCTTTCAGAGCCTGGTATTACCTGTCGCTACCTGTCGCTCTCCCATACATTTCAATGGACGTTCCTTTTCTTCTCTTTAGGGTTTTCTTTTAATTTTTATTTTTTTTTTTATTATATAATTGTGTGACGTCTCCTGGCCTAGAAAAAATCATTTTTAAAAATGTATTGATTTTTTATATATTTATGCAGAATTGTCATTACATGTCTGGTATTAAAGTGTTAATGTCACAATGTAATAACAATGTAATTCCATGTGTTTTCGCTTTGTTACTGGTGGATATGTGTTCAAAAATGGACTTTAATCACACAGCTTATGTCGCTCTGGGCTACAGCGACCCAATATTGTGAGGCTGTTTTTTTGATAAATATGATTTGAGTCGCTCACACTGACCAGTCGCTACCGTTTGCTCCCATATAGCGCTGTACTGGTGTTATAGCGACTCACATATCAAATTCATCAATGTCGACCAGCGACTGAGCTGCTAGGTAACAGCGAATCATAACCGATCACAGTGACTACTAGCGGTTGCTCTAAGCGCCTCGCTACAGACGCTCATCTGCTGGCACCTGGCGCTGGTGATGAATCAGCCTCTTAGTCTGTTGTAACCAATCACAGTGCAAGCCTTAAAGTACATATGACATCAGTCTACTTTTTTTCATTTCTATACATCAGCATATGTATTTGTGATAGATGCATGACAGCTGTTCTGCCAGTGTGTAAGCCGGGACAAGCTATATAACCATCTAGCTCCAAGGCCACTCTTATAGTTTTAAGCTTTAAGGACTAGAAATTATATAGATTCAGATTGAATTGAATTGAAAGTGGATTGGTCAAATTTTTAAACTATATTGCCTTATCACTTACCTACAAAACACTCCCCCAGCCGTGCTTGGAAAATGCAACACAGTCACCATTGCCCCCGCTACCAACACCATGCACAACTGCAGTTCTCCTGCTATGCAAATTATTTTGGTTTCTGGCCATCTTAGAGGCCGATTCATTAATAGCGGCAGGTAGCGACAGTTGAGCGACTGTATCGGCATTTTCAGAGCGCCCGCTAGTAGTCGCTGTGCTTGGCCGTTGTTCAGTAGTTGATAGCGACTCAGTCGGTTTGCCGTAATGTTGAATATTGGGTGAGGAGTCGCTATTTGACAGGTTCCGCGCTGTATGGGCTGTACGGCTTCCACCATATTCATTAACAAATCACGCTCAAAACATTCTTGCGCTGTAAAATGCATGTTTAAACCCCAGAGCGCTGGCGGCGATGGGTTAAAAGTCGTTTTTTAACCCCCAAACAACCATATTTTTGGAAACCAAAAAAAACAAGTTTTTTAAATAATTTAGTAATATGAATACATTAATATCAGACCTGTAATATCAATTCTGTACATTTTTTGTTTTTTTACCTTAAAAAAATTATTTAAAATGGCAGAAGTAGTCACAGAATTTTTCACATTTAAAAAAAATAAAAAAAATGAATAACAATTAATTATGAATATTTAAAGATTGTTCCATTGAAATGCATTGGAGAGCGCCAGGTAGCGAGAGGTCATACCTGTCGCTGTTCAAGGTCGGACGCTGGCGCTGTGGGCTGAGGCTGGAATAATGATGAATGAGTGGCTATATGGCGCTATCTCAGTCGCTAAGCAGGATCGGCTTGATAAATGTGTGATTGTGGTGGGGAGCCGGCGTTCTCGTGGCGGGGCCCGTCATTACCGGCCGCTCACCAGTCGCTACCTGTCGCTATCCCTTGTTAAATAAGGGCCTTAGTTTCATGGGATGTTGAAAGTGGACCGAAACCCAAGATTTTGACTATAATGAGTTTGGGTCCTTGCCCCGGGACACCCTGATAGGTGATGCCCCACTGTGTGAAACCCCCCAGGTCCCCGGATCTACGGCACATTCGCAGCCCTATTGTCCAATCAGCACGCTCGGATCTACTCCCTTCCCTTCGTCTAATAACTTGTCTAAGGCGAGCAGATCCAAGCGCGCTGGTGGCCGCATCCCCCGCTACCCTCTAACAGGGAGCGTGCATGTGCCAGCCATTCACGAATGCACCAGGCTAAAGCGATAGCGGGGTCCGGCTGCAGCTCGCACATGCACCATTGGACCGGGAAAGAAGGTGAGTTTTCGGGTGACCTCAGGGGTTTCACACAGCGGGACATCCCTATTCTGGATGCCCTGGGGGGAGGAAATTCAGCGTCCCTGGAATCTTATAGATTTCAGGACCGTTGGGGCGTTGATTTCGAGACACTTTAAAGCGGACCAAAACCCATATTTTTAACTAGCATCCCCTGAGTTGCTCACCCCGCGAAGAATGCCTTTTGCCAATTTTTTGTGCTTCTGCTTCACTCTAATCCCAGATAATGGCGCCTGTTTTATCTGTAAAGCTCCGCCTCCTCCATTCATTGCCATTATTGTGTGTGGCAATGATGTCATCGCCACACCTATGCAATGACTGATCACCCGCCATCTTACAGAGAGGGACAGCAAATAAATCAGTGTTCCTTGATGATTCGAAAAGTGAAAATATCCATTTCGAGTTCTACACCCTAAGAAGAGAGTATCGGCAGGGGTTTAGGCCAAATGTATTTCCCAGGGTCAGTGGCTTTTGGTCCGCTTTAAGGATATTGTTAGATGAGATCCACCAGGAGATTTCTGAGGCCGACTCCTCTTTGGATGAGTAAATGTAAAAAAAATATATATATTATTCACTTTGTAAGATAAACATCCTTATGTTTCAAGACAAGAGCTTGGTACAGAGGGAGGCCTCTCTCTGGGTGTCAGAGGCCCAGCCAAGCCATGATCATATGGGAATGTTTCCCTGATTCAGCTACCGAGAGGGTAATTAATGTGAAACTGAACCCCAGGCACCCCATTAGGAGGCCATCGCAAAGCATCCGATTACAGGCGACTTCACCTTATCTTTGGCTGTGCTTGACATCTCAGGAAAATGGTTGATGTCGTCATGTGTGGATGAATTACATTACAGGAGAGCATCTCATGGGAACGTAACCCTGAGGATGCCGGGTGCATTAATCCAAATCACCAGCCCTCCTGCAGTCCCCATCCAGAAATGTGATCAGCCGCTAAACCATTTTGCGTGTTTCTATTAAAGTGGACCAAAAAGTGGATTTTTTAAAGTGGATCAACACCCAGGATTTTGACTATCCTGGGTTTTGGTCCACTTCGGTGGGGCACCCCGATCGGGGGTGCCCCGCTGCGTGAAACCCCCCAGAAAGCCCCAAAAACTCACCTCTCCCCGCTCCCACGTGACCACTGCAGCCAATCCCCGCCGGCGGACAAGCGGGAGGCAGCGACGGACAAGAGAGCGTGCCCGCCGCCGCCTCCCGCGCGTCACTCTTACAGGACGCGTGCCCGCCGCCGGCCATTCACAAACGGGTCCGCATCCTGCTAGAGGGACGCGCGGGAGGCGGCGATGGGTGCCGCTGGATTGAGGAGCAGGTAGGGATTTAGGGGTTTCTGGGGGGTTTCACACAGCGGGGCACCCCCGATCGGGGTCAGGGAGCTGATCGGTCCGGGAATCTTATAGATTCCCGGGCCGATCAGGGGAGGGTGTTGGTCCACTTTAAAAAGTCGGTAACATTTTCAATGCAACTGTACATTGTATCAATGTAACACCATGTGCGTTAGGTTAAAATGGAATCCTTGGTGTTTGCTTGAATAACCTAGAAGATTGGATTAAATGCTCAATAGCATTACTGTTAGCTAGCAATAGATAATATTAAAACACTGCGCTATAATCTTAAAAATGTTTGGTGCTCAAAAATGTTCTTTTTTAAGATCACTGCTTCCACGTGCCAGAACTTTTCATCCACATAAAGTCCCAAAAGTAGTCAATATATATTTTTAAGGCACAGAGTAGGGATGAGCGAATCGGTTCTAATGAACCTGAATTTGCTCTGAATTTCAGCGAAAATTCGATTCAGCACGAACCCGAATTTTTAGTGGTTCGTGCTGACCGAATTTTCCCCTGAAATTAAAAAAAAAAATGGCGGCATGGTGGGAGCGGGGAGACCGGCTGCGCTGTCAGCTGTCATCAGAGGACGCGTCTTCCTCTGATGACGCGTCCTCTGATGACAGCTGACAGCGCAGCCGGCCTCCCCGCTCCCACCATGCCGGCATTTTTTTTTTCCATTTCATTGCTTGGTGGGAGCAGGGAGGCCGGCTGCGCTGTCAGCGGGCGGCGGAAGCTAGCGCAGCCGGCCTCCCCGCATTCGCTAAAGTTCGATTCGGACGAACCCGAATTACTTTGAGAAATTCGGCGAATCGCCCGAATCGAATTTTTCGAGTTCGCTCATCTCTAGCACAGAGCAATGTAAAACACAATTTTCAGCGCATCAAATTGAATTCCAAAAGGTATCCCACGGTGCATGTACAACAATAATGAATTCGCTTCACACACTTGCCCACCACCTCATGGGTATCTGCTTACCAGCTATGTTCAAAAAAAAAAAATGAATGCCTTGCAACAATTTCCAATACAGAAATCCAGCCGCCTGATTCCCAAGCCATTGCTCTGTGCCTTAAAAATATATATTCGCTAGCAATAGGTTGAAACAGAAACTCATAGGCTGAGCATGCTCCTAGAAGCCTTTGGAGCAGAGCTGAGGCTGAGCATACAATGAGCATCCTTAAAGTGGACCAAAACCCAGGATTTTGCCTATCCTGGGTTTTGGTCCTTGCCTCCGGTTGGGGATGCCCCACTGTGTGAAACCCCCCAGGTCGCTGAAACCAACTCACCTCTTCCCATTCCTATGGCACATGCGTGGCCTCTCGTTCGATCAGCGTACCCGGATCCGCTGACATCATGTTGTCTAGGGTGAGAGCTCCGAGCGTGCTGGCGGCCGCATCCCCCACTACCCTCTAACAGGGAGCGTGCCCACGCTGCCATTCACAAATGCCTGGCGCGGGCACACACCCTGCTGGAGGAATAGCGTGGATGCGGGCACAGTTTGCGCATGCGCTGTTAGACCGAGAAAGAAAGTGTATGGGGCGGCCTGGGGGGTTTCCTGCATTTGGATGCCCCAGGGAAAGGGAATCGATTGGCCCGGGAATCTGTAAGATTGCCGTGGTCCACTTTAAATCTGAGATGGATTATGGGCCAAACATAACAGTACCAGGCATTATTTGTTGAAGATTTGGGGCAAAGGACTAAATGATTCTACGAGTCGCCGGCTCCAGTTCCCAGACAGGCATTTTGGTCTCGTGGACAATAAACTGTCAGCGAAGCTTTTCCCGACACGTGAGGTTAAATGAAACTTTTTGGAAAGTTTCCAAGTACAATTTGTTACTGAGAAGAGGAAACCGCAAAGGATGAAGTTCCCTCCGAGTGGGATGTGAGTTTATCTAAGCGCTGACCTTTATGCACTAAAGACAAGCAGTCAGGCCGACAGAAGGGGCTGATGTCCTCCCGTCTCAGGCTGAGACCCTTCCCCCCTCCTTCTCCTTTGCCCTACAGAAGAGGAAACTGGACCATTTACAAAGAAATGAAAGGGGATTCCGACTTCTCATCACCAATTTCAACATGGACAGCTAATCCAAGAGCAAGCCATGCTGCTGAGGACCCATCAACATTAGTCTTTTCACAGCCGCAGCTGCCCCTAGCCGATCCTCTGTCTGCCATTATCATGACCAGGGCCGGATTATTTGGGGGGGTGCAAGGGACGTGTGCTCCGGGCCCTCCACCACCATACACTTTGTACAACCCACTTGCTCTACCCCTGCAGCAAGCCAGCCTCACTACCATTATGGGATTGTGTAGGACTGGATTATGAGGGGGGCCCGGGGCCTCCACCACTTGCCCTGCAAAGGGGGCCTCCACCAACCTTTGGGTTATGGGCTGGTCCAGTGTTCTGATGGGCCGCAAGGCCGGTAACAAAGCTATCGGCGGCAGTGGAAGCCCCCCCCCCGCGCACCTGGGCAATTTGTTTTTGCAAACCCACAGCCAAAGCCACCACAGAGCAGGATGGAGAGTCTAGAGCAGCAAAGCTGCCATCAGCAACGCTGCAGTGATGGGTGCAGAGCTGTCACTGCACATAAGCCACCAAGCACAGCCGCTGGCAGCTCAATGCAGGGAACCAGCCGGGCCACTACACTACCCCCCACCCAGAATGGCAAAGCAGCAGCACCCGCACAAGGGGGGCACAAGGGACTCCATCTGACCTTCCAGTAAGTAGGTGGGTGCCAGACAACCACCAATCAGTTACTTGGCTGGACTATTAATTTATACTGTATCTGGGGCCTCAACTGGATTATGTGCCCAGGGGCCTCCACCACACTTAATCCGGCCCTACTCGTGACCATAGTCTCGCTTCTCCAGCACTCCATGCCCAAGTGGCATAAAACACAACAGCAGGGGGTGGGCTAAGACCATGGCTAGATCTGCTCTTACCACCCCCAATTGCCAGAACCCCCCAGCCCAAATAATTGCCCCCCAATCAATAATATAATATATCCAGTGGTGGACTGGGTCCAAAAATCAGCCCTGGATTTTACCAGCCCATGGCCGGCCTGAGACATCCCTGCTGAGGCCCCCAACCATGAGGCTGGGCCCATAGAATTTGTGACTGGGGTTCCTTGGCTTGTGTGTACATTGGGGCTGGGACAGGGGGCTAAGGGGCAGGGATTGAATGTGAGTGTTAAAAGCAACAGCCCAACTGACACCAAAGCAGCGTGGCCCACCGGGCATTGTCCTGGGTCTCCCTATTGCCAATCCACCCCTAAATATATCTATAGTTTATAGTAATAAATGGTTTAACTCAATTCATAACACAACACAACATAAATTAATGCCCCCTTAACCAATAACAGAGCAACAAGCAGAAGGAATACCCACCCAATACGTATAATGGCTCAAATAACAGGCTGATTCATTACTAGCGCCAGGTACCGACAGATGAGCGTCTTTAGCGAGGCAATGGGAGCGACCGCTAGTAGTCGCTGTGCTCGGCCATGGTTCGCTGTTTCAGAGCGTCTCAGTCGCTGGCTGGCATTGATGAATATATTGCGTGAGTCGCTCTAACACCAGTACAGCGCTGTATGGGAGCGAACGGTAGCGCCAGCTCAGTGAGACCCACACACCATATTCATAAAAAAAAAAAAGCCTCACACAGCGCCGACGCTCAAAATTGGGTCGTTGTAGCCCAGAGCGCCAGACGCTGTGGGATTAAAGTCTGTTTTTGAACACATATCCACCAGTAACAAAGCGAAAACACATGGAATTACATTATTACATTGTAAAATTAATACTTTAATACAAGGCATGTAAGGACAATTCTGCATAAAAATATTATATATTATAAAAAACGTTTAAAAAAATACTTTTTCTTGGCTAGGAGAGGTCACACAATATTTGATAATTAAAAAAAAAAATAAAAAATAAAAAAAACCCTGTTTAAAGAGAAGAGGAGGATCGTCCATTGAAATGTATGGGAGAGCGGCAGGTAGCGACAGGTAATACCAGGCTCTGGAAGCTAGAGCGCCGGCAGTATACAGTGATCCGTCTGTGATGATGAATCGGTTGCTGTTAGAGTCGCTCACCAGGGTCCGACTGCTGGCCTTCCCCCAAGGCATCCTGAATTGAGATGCCCTGATGTGTGAATCCCCAGGGCGCAGGTATTCAGTCTCCTTTCCCAGGTTCAAAGGAGCATGCGTGGACTCTCGTCCAATGAGAGACGTTTGCCGTGCATATGTAATTCATCAAATGACTCTCATTGCATCCCCAGACTGTGCGGGATTCTGCCCCAGACATTCTAATAGACTGGGATGGGAGTGCATGCACCACTGGGGATGTGTCTGCTTGCCCTCCCCAAGTCAATATGAGCCATTTGCTGAATGACATAGTCTGGTGAGTGAATGCCGTCATGTCCCACGACGTGTGTTTTATATTACCCGGGGTAACTGCTTAATATAATGTTTATTTGCATGGGCTGAGCAATGTGCCTTTAACTGCTTTTGTCCCTTCCTTGGCTCCCTTAGTCTAGCTGTGATGCAAGTAGCTCCCCCCTTCTCCCTCTCTCCCTCAGCAATTTCTAGTTTGGCATCCAAGCAGTGCACACATGCTGCTCCCTTCTGCAGTCTAGAGTCTTTTTACCTGCTGCTGTTATGGGTTACATCACAAGTTTCCTGCTGTATTGAATGTACATTTCAAGATTCCTTCTGTAAGAAGTGTCTGCTGCAAGATTCTGTACTGAAATAAAGCTTTGAAACTTATCCTACGTGATCCACGAGCAGCCGAGTTAGCTATCTGCCAAGCCTTATGGGGTAAGAACACATCCATCACAGACACACACAGAGAACGGGGAGCTGTCTACAGGATTCAAATTACTGCCATCTGGTGAGTCAGAATAATCCCTATTCGGGATGTCCCCGGTGCTTAGAACAAAACCCCGGAAATTCAAGTTCCTGGGTTTTGTTCCACTTTAAGTTCACGACAGTAGAGAGACTAGATTTACCCCTGGGGACATGAGGCCGTCAGCAATATGAAACATATATCACTGCTAGCCACGTGGTCATCGCTGCCAGCTTCAGATCCTTACCACAGGCCTGCCGGTCCTCGTCTCCACCTTCAGATCCTTACCGCGGGCCTCCTGATCCCTGTTGCCACCTTCAAATCCTTACCGCGGGCCACCTGGACCCTGTTGCCACCTTCAAATCCTTACCGCGGGCCACCTGGACCCTGTTGCCACCTTCAAATCCTTACCGCGGGCCACCTGGACCCTGTTGCCACCTTCAGATCCTTACTGCGGGCCTCCTGGTCCTCATCACCACCTTCAGATCCTTACCACGGGCCACTTGAACCCTGTTGCCACCTTCAAATCCTTACCGCGGGCCACCTGGACCATATTGCCACCTTCAGATCCTTACTGCGGGCCTCCTGGTCCTCGTCACCACCTTCAGATCCTTACCTTGGGCCTTCTGGCCCTCGTCACCACCTTCAGATCCTTACCTTGGGCCTTCTGGCCCTCGTCACCACCTTCCTTACCGCAGGCCTCCTGGTCCTCGTCACCACATTCAGATCCTTACCGTGGGCCTCCTGGTCCTCGTCACCACCTTCAGATCCTTTCCGCGGGCATCCTGGTCCTCGTCACCACCTTCAGATCCTTTCCACGGGCCTTCTGGTCCTCGTTACCACCTTAAGATCCTTACTGCGAGCCTCCTGGTCCTCGTCACCACCTTCAGATCCTTTCCGCGGGCCTCCTGGTCCTCGTCACCACCTTAAAATCCTTACTGCGGGCCTCCTGGTCCCTGTTGCCACCTTCAGATCCTTACCACAAGCCTCCTGGTCCTCGTCACCACCTTCAGATCCTTTCCACGGGCCTCCTGGTCCTCGTCACCACGTTCAGATCCTTGCCGGGGGCCTCCTGGTCCTCATCACCACCTTCAGATCCTTACCGCAAGCCTCCTGGCCCTCGTCACCACCTTTAGATCCTTACCGCGAGCTTCCTGGTCCTCTTCAACACCTTCAGATCCTTACCGCGGGCCTCCTGGTCCTCGTCACCACATTCAGATCCTTTCCGCGGGCCTCCTGGTCCTCGTCACCACCTTCAGATCCTTTCCGCGGACTCGTCACCACCTTCAGATCCTTACCGCGAGCCTCCTGGTCCTCGTCACCACCTTCAGATCCTTACCACGAGCCTCCTGGTGATCGTCACCACCTTCAGATCCTTACCACGAGCCTCCTGGTCATCGTCACCACCTTCAGATCCTTACCGCGGGCCTCCTGTTCCTCGTCACCACCCTCAGATCCTTTCCGCGGGCCTCCTGGTCCTCGTCACCACCTTCAGATCCTTTCCGCGGGCCTCCTGGTCCTCATCACCACCTTCAGATCCCTACCACAGGCCTCCTGGTCCTCGTCGCCACCTTCAGATCCTTACCGCGGGCCTCCTGATCCCTGTTGCCACCTTCAGATGCTTACCGTGGGCCTCCTGGTCCTCGTCACCACCTTCAGATCCTTACCACGCGCCTCCTGGTCCTCGTCACCACCTTCAGATTCTTACCGCGGGCCTCCTGGTCCCTGTTGCCACCTTCAGATCCTTACCTTGGGACTCTTGGTCCTCGTCACCACCTTCAGATCCTTACCGCAGGCCTCCTGGTCCTTGTCACCACATTCAGATCCTTTCCGCGGGCCTCCTGGTCCTCGTCACCACCTTCAGATCCTTTCCGCGGACCTCCTGGTCCTCGTCACCACCTTCAGATCCTTACCGCGAGCCTCCTGGTCCTCGTCACCACCTTCAGATCCTTACCACGAGCCTCCTGGTCATCGTCACCACATTCAGATCCTTACCGCGGGCCTCCTGTTCCTCGTCACCACCCTCAGATCCTTTCCGCGGGCCTCCTGGTCCTCGTCACCACCTTCAGATCCCTACCACAGGCCTCCTGGTCCTCGTCGCCACCTTCAGATCCTTACCGCGGGCCTCCTGATCCCTGCTGCCACCTTCAGATGCTTACCGCGGGCCTCCTAGTCCTCGTCACCACCATCAGATCCTTACCACGCGCCTCCCGGTCCTCGTCACCACCTTCAGATTCTTACCGCGGGCCTCCTGGTCCCTGTTGCCACCTTCAGATCCTTACCTTGGGACTCCTGGTCCTAGTCACCACCTTCAGATCCTTACCGCAGGCCTCCTGGTCCTTGTCACCATATTTAGATCCTTTTCGCTGGCCTCCTGGTCCTCGTCACCACCTTCAGATCCTTTCCGCGGGCCTTCTGGTCCTCGTTACCACCTTCAGATCCTTACCGCGAGCCTCCTGGTCCTCGTCACCGCCTTCAGATCCTTATTGCGAGCCTCCTGGCCCTCGTCACCACCTTCAGATCCTTACTGCGGGCCTCCTGGTCCCTGTTGCCACCTTCAGATCCTTATTGCGAGCCTCCTGGTCCTCGTCACCAATCAGATCCTTACCTTGAGCCTCCTGGCCCTCGTCACCACCTTCAGATCCTTACCGTGAGCCTCCTGGTCATCGTCGCCACATTCAGATACTTACTGCGGGCCTCCTGGTCCTCGTCACCACCTTCAGATCCTTACCGTGAGCCTCCTGGTCCTCGTCGCCACATTCAGATCCTTACCTCGGGCCTCCTGGTCCTCGTCACCACCTTCAGATCCTTACCGTGAGCCTCCTGGTCCTCATCACCACCTTCAGATCCTTACCGCGGGCCTCCTGGTCATCGTCATCACATTCAGATCCTTACCGCGGACCTCCTGGTCCTCTTCACCACATTCAGATCCTTACCGCGAGCCTCCTGGTCCTTGCCACCACCTTCAGATCCTTTCCGCAGGCCTCCTGGTCCTCGCCACCACCTTCAGATCCTTTCCGCGAGCCTCCTGGTCCTCGTCACCACTTTCAGATCCTTACCGCAAGCCTCCTGGTCCTCGTCACCACCTTCAGATCCTTACCGCGAGCCTCCTGGTCCTTGTCACCACCTTCAGATCCTTTCCGCGGGCCTCCTGGTCCTCTTCACCACATTCAGATCCTTACCGCGAGCCTCCTGGCCCTCGTTACCACCTTCAGATCCTTACGGCGGGCCTCCTGGTCCTCGTCACCACATTCAGATCCTTACCACGAGCCTCCTGGTCCTCGCCACCACCTTCAGATCCTTTCCGCGGGCCTCCTGGTCCTCGCCACCACCTTCAGATCCTTTCCGCGAGCCTCCTGGTCCTCGTCACCACTTTCAGATCCTTACCGCAAGCCTCCTGGTCCTCGTCACCACCTTCAGATCCTTACCGCGAGCCTCCTGGCCCTCGTTACCACCTTCAGATCCTTACCGCAGGCCTCCTGGTCCTCGTCACCACCTTCAGATCCTTTCCGCGGGCCTCCTAGTCCTCGTCACCACCTTCAGATCCTTACCGCGGGCCTCCTGGTCATCGTCACCACATTCAGATCCTTTCCACGGGCCTCCTGGTCCTCGTCACCACCTTCAGATCCTTTCCGCGGGCCTCCTGGTCCTCGTTACCACCTTCAGATCCTTACCGCAAGCCTCCTGGTCCTCGTCACCACCTTCAGATCCTTACCGCGGGCCTCCTGGTCATCGTCACCACATTCAGATCCTTTCCGCTGGCCTCCTGGTCATCGTCACCACCTTCAGATCCTTTCCGCGGGCCTCCTGGTCCTCATCACTACCTTCAGATCCTTTCCGCGGGCCTCCTGGTCCTCGTCACCACCTTCAGATCCTTTCCGCGGACCTCCTGGTCCTCGTCACCACCTTCAGATCCTTTCTGCGGGCCCCCTGGTCCTCGTCACCACCTTCAAATCCCTACCACAGGCCTCCTGGTCCTCGTCGCCACCTTCATATCCTTTCCGCGGACCTCCTGGTCCTCGTCAACACTTTCAGATCCTTACCGCAAGCCTCCTGGCCCTCGTCACCACCCTCAGATCCTTACCGCAGGCCTCCTGGTCCTCATCACCACATACAGATCCTTACCGCGGGCCTCCTGGTCCTCGTCGCCACCTTCAGATCCTTTCCGCGGGCCTCCTTGTCCTTGCCACCATCTTCAGATCCTTTCCGCGGGCCTCCTGGTCCTCGTCACCACCTTCAGATCCTTTCCGCGGGCCTCCTGGTCCTTGTCACCACCTTCAGATCCTTTCCGCGGGCCTCCTGGTCCTCGTCACCACCTTCAGATCCTTACCGCGGGCCTCATGGTCCTCGTCACCACATTCAGATCCTTTCCGTGGACCTCCTGGTCCTCGTCACCACCTTCAGATCCTTTCCACGTGCCTCCTGGTCCTCGTCACCACCTTCAGATCCTTACCGCGGACCTCCTGGTCCTCGTCACCATCTTCAGATCCTTTCCGCGGGCCTCCTAGTCCTCGTCACCACCTTCAGATCCTTTCCGCGGGCCTCCTGGTCCTCGTCACCACCTTCAGATCCTTACCGCGGGCCTCATGGTCCTCGTCACCACATTCAGATCCTTTCCGTGGACCTCCTGGTCCTCGTCACCACCTTCAGATCCTTTCCGCGTGCCTCCTGGTCCTCGTCACCACCTTCAGATCCTTACCGCGGACCTCCTGGTCCTCGTCACCACCTTCAGATCCTTACCGCAAGCCTCCTGGCCCTCGTCACCACCTTCAGATCCTTACCGCGAGCCTCCTGGTCCTCGTCACCACATTCAGATCCGTTCCGCTGGCCTCCTGGTCCTCGTCACCACCTTCAGATCCTTACCGCGAGCCTCCTGGTCCTCATCACTACCTTCAGATCCTTACCGCGAGCCTCCTGGTCCTCGTAACCACCTTCAGATCCTTTCCGCGGGCCTCCTGGTCCTCGTCACCACTTTCAGATCTTTACCGCGAGCCTCCTGGCCCTCGTCACCACCTTCATATCCTTACCGCGGGCCTCCTGGTCCTCGTCAACACTTTCAGATCCTTTCCGCGGGCCTCCTGGTCCTCGTCACCACCTTCAGATCCTTACCGCGGGCCTCCTGGTCCTCGACACCACTTTCAGATCCTTACCGCGGGCCTCCTGGTCCTCGTCACCACTTTCAGATCCTTACCGCGGGCCTCCTGGTCCTCGTCACCACTTTCAGATCCTTACCGCGAGCCTCCTGGCCCTCGTCACCACCTTCAGATCCTCACCGCGAGCCTCCTGGTCCTCATCACCACATTCAGATACTTACTGCGGGCCTTCTGGTACTCACCGTCACCTTCAGATGCTTACCACGGGCCTCCTGGTCCTTGCCACCACCTTCAGATCCTTTCCGCGGGCCTCCTGGTCCTCGTCACCACCTTCAGATCCTTTCCGCGGGCCTCCTGGTCCTTGTCACCACCTTCAGATCCTTTCCGCGGGCCTCCTGGTCCTCATCACCACCTTCAGATCCTTACCGCAAGCCTCCTGGCCCTCGTCACCACCTTCAGATCCTTACCGCGGGCCTCATGGTCCTCGTCACCACATTCAGATCCTTTCCGTGGGCCTCCTGGTCCTCGTCACCACCTTCAGATCCTTTCCGCGTGCCTCCTGGTCCTCGTCAACACCTTCAGATCCTTACCGCGGACCTTCTGGTCCTCGTCACCACCTTCAGATCCTTACCGCAAGCCTCCTGGCCCTCGTCACCACCTTCAGATCCTTACCGCGTGCCTCCTGGTCCTCGTCACCACCTTCAGATCCTTACCGCGGACCTCCTGGTCCTCGTCACCACCTTCAGATCCTTTCCGCGGGCCTCCTAGTCCTCGTCACCACCTTCAGATCCTTTCCGCGGGCCTCCTGGTCCTCGTCACCACCTTCAGATCCTTACCGCGGGCCTCATGGTCCTCGTCACCACATTCAGATCCTTTCCGTGGACCTCCTGGTCCTCGTCACCACCTTCAGATCCTTTCCGCGTGCCTCCTGGTCCTCGTCACCACCTTCAGATCCTTACCGCGGACCTCCTGGTCCTCGTCACCACCTTCAGATCCTTACAGCAAGCCTCCTGGCCCTCGTCACCACCTTCAGATCCTTACCGCGAGCCTCCTGGTCCTCGTCACCACATTCAGATCCGTTCCGCTGGCCTCCTGGTCCTCGTCACCACTTTCAGATCCTTACCGCGAGCCTCCTGGTCCTCATCACTACCTTCAGATCCTTACCGCGAGTCTCCTGGTCCTCGTAACCACCTTCAGATCCTTTCCGCGGGCCTCCTGGTCCTCGTCACCACTTTCAGATCTTTACCGCGAGCCTCCTGGCCCTCGTAACCACCTTCAGATCCTTACCGCGGGCCTCCTGGTCCTCGTCACCACTTTCAGATCCGTTCCGCTGGCCTCCTGGTCCTCGTCACCACCTTCAGATCCTTACCGCAAGCCTCCTGGCCCTCGTCACCACCTTCAGATCCTCACCGCGAGCCTCCTGGTCCTCATCACTACCTTCAGATCCTTACCGCGAGCCTCCTGGTCCTCGTAACCACCTTCAGATCCTTACCGCGAGCCTCCTTGTCCTTGCCACCACCTTCAGATCCTTTCCGCGGGCCTCCTGGTCCTCGTCACCACCTTCAGATCCTTTCCGCGGGCCTCCTGGTCCTTGTCACCACCTTCAGATCCTTTCCGCGGGCCTCCAGGTCCTCGTCACCACCTTCAGATCCTTACCGCAAGCCTCCTGGCCCTCGTCACCACCTTCAGATCCTTACTGCGAGCCTCCTGGTCCTCATCACTACCTTCAGATCCTTACCGCGAGCCTCCTGGCCCTTGTCACCACCTTCAGATCCTTACCGCGGGCCTCCTGGTCCTCGTTACCACATTCAAATCCTTACCACAGGCCTCCTGGTCCTGGTCACCACTTTCAGATCCATTCCGCGGGCCTCCTGGTCCTCGTCACCACCTTCAGATCCTTACCACGAGCCTCCTGGCCCTCGTCACCATCTTCAGATCCTTTCCGCAGACCTCCTGGTCATCATCACCACATTCAGATCCTTATCGCGGGCCTCCTGGTCCTCGTCACCACCTTCAGATCCTTTCCGCGGGCCTCCTGGTCCTCGTCACCATATTCAGATCCTTACCGCGGGCCTCCTGGTCCTCGTCACCACCTTCAGATCCTTTCCGCTGGCCTTCTGGCCCTCGTCACCACCTTCAGATCCTTACCGCTGGCCTTCTGGTCCTCATCACTACCTTCAGATCCTTACCGCGAGCCTCCTGGCCCTTGTCACCACCTTCAGATCCTTACCGCGGGCCTCCTGGTCCTCGTTACCACATTCAGATCCTTACCACGGGCCTTCTGGTCCTCGTCGCCACCTTCAGATCCTTACCGTGAGCCTCCTGGCCCTCGTCACCACATTCAGATACTTACTGCGGGCCTTCTGGTACTCACCGTCACCTTCAGATGCTTACCACGGGCCTCCTGGTCCTTGCCACCACCTTCAGATCCTTTCCGCGGGCCTCCTGGTCCTCGTCACCACCTTCAGATCCTTTCCACGGGCCTCCTGGTCTTTGTCACCACCTTCAGATCCTTTCCGCGGGCCTCCTGGTCCTCGTCACCACCTTCAGATCCTTACCGCAAGCCTCCTGGCCCTCGTCACCACCTTCAGATCCTTACCGCGGGCCTCATGGTCTTCGTCACCACATTCAGATCCTTTCCGTGGGCCTCCTGGTCCTCGTCACCACCTTCAGATCCTTTCCGCGGGCCTCCTGGTCTTTGTCACCACCTTCAGATCCTTTCCGCGGGCCTCCTGGTCCTCGTCACCACCTTCAGATCCTTACCGCAAGCCTCCTGGCCCTCGTCACCACCTTCAGATCCTTACCGCGGGCCTCATGGTCTTCGTCACCACATTCAGATCCTTTCCGCGGGCCTCATGGTCTTCGTCACCACCTTCAGATCCTTTCCGCGTGCCTCCTGTTCCTAGTCACCACCTTCAGATCCTTACCGCGGACCTCCTGGTCCTCGTCACCACCTTCAGATCCTTACCGCAAGCCTCCTGGCCCTCGTCACCACCTTCAGATCCTTACCGCGAGCCTCCTGGTCCTCGTCACCACATTCAGATCCGTTCCGCTGGCCTCCTGGTCCTCGTCACCACCTTCAGATCCTTACCGCAAGCCTCCTGGCCCTCGTCACCACCTTCAGATCCTCACCGCGAGCCTCCTGGTCCTCATCACTAACTTCAGATCCTTACCGCGAGCCTCCTGGTCCTCGTAACCACCTTCAGATCCTTACCGCGAGCCTCCTGGTCCTTGTCACCACCTTCAGATCCTTTCCGTGGACCTCCTGGTCCTCGTCACCACCTTCAGATCCTTTCCGCGTGCCTCCTGGTCCTCGTCACCACCTTCAGATCCTTACCGCGGACCTCCTGGTCCTCGTCACCACCTTCAGATCCTTACCGCAAGCCTCCTGGCCCTCGTCACCACCTTCAGATCCTTACCGCGGACCTCCTGGTCCTCGTCACCACCTTCAGATCCTTACCGCAAGCCTCCTGGCCCTCGTCACCACCTTCAGATCCTTACCGCGAGCCTCCTGGTCCTCGTCACCACATTCAGATCCGTTCCGCTGGCCTCCTGGTCCTCGTCACCACCTTCAGATCCTTACCGCAAGCCTCCTGGCCCTCGTCACCACCTTCAGATCCTCACCGCGAGCCTCCTGGTCCTTGTCACCACCTTCAGATCCTTACCGCAAGCCTCCTGGCCCTCGTAACCACCTTCAGATCCTTTCCGCGGGCCTCCTGGTCCTTGTCACCACCTTCAGATCCTTTCCGCGGGCCTCCTGGTCCTCGTCACCACCTTCAGACCCTTTCCGCGGGCCTCCTGGTCCTTGTCACCTCCTTCAGATCCTTTCCGCGGGCCTCCTGGTCCTCGTCACCACCTTCAGATCCTTACCGCAAGCCTCCTGGCCCTCGTCACCACCTTCAGATCCTCACCGCGAGCCTCCTGGTCCTCATCACTACCTTCAGATCCTTACCGCAAGCCTCCTGGCCCTCGTCACCACCTTCAGATCCTTTCCGCGTGCCTCCTGGTCCTCGTCACCACCTTCAGATCCTTACCGCGGACCTCCTGGTCCTCGTCACCACCTTCAGATCCTTACCGCAAGCCTCCTGGCCCTCGTCACCACCTTCAGATCCTTACCGCGGACCTCCTGGTCCTCGTCACCACCTTCAGATCCTTACCGCAAGCCTCCTGGCCCTCGCCACCACCTTCAGATCCTTACCGCGAGCCTCCTGGTCCTCGTCACCACATTCAGATCCGTTCCGCTGGCCTCCTGGTCCTCGTCACCACCTTCAGATCCTTACCGCAAGCCTCCTGGCCCTCGTCACCACCTTCAGATCCTCACCGCGAGCCTCCTGGTCCTCATCACTACCTTCAGATCCTTACCGCGAGCCTCCTGGTCCTCGTAACCACCTTCAGATCCTTTCCGCGGGCCTCCTGGTCCTCGTCACCACTTTCAGATCTTTACCGCGAGCCTCCTGGCCCTCGTCACCACCTTCAGATCCTTACCGCGGGCTTCCTGGTCCTCGTCACCACTTTCAGATCCTTTCCGCGGGCCTCCTGGTCCTCGTCACCACCTTCAGATCCTTACCACGAGCCTCCTGTCCCTCGTCACCACATTTAGATCCTTACCGCAGGCCTCCTGGTCCTCGTCACCACCTTCAGATCCTTACCGCGAGCCTCCCTGCCCTCGTCACCACCTTCAGATCCTTACCGCGGGCCTCCTGGTCCTCGTCACCACCTGCAGATCCTTTCCGCGGGCCTCCTAGCCCTCGTCACCACTTTAAGATCCTTGCCGCTGGCCTCCTGGTCCTCGTCACCACATTCAGATCCTTACCGCGGGCCTCCTGGTCCTTGTCACCACATTCAGATCCTTACCGCTGGCCTCCTGGTCCTCGTCACCACATTCAGATCCTTACCACGGGCCTCCTGGTCCTCGTCACCATCTTCAGATCCTTACCTCTGGCCTCCTGCTCCTCGTCACCACATTCAGATCCTTACCACGGGCCTCCTGGTCCTCGTCACCATCTTCAGGTCCTTTCCGCTGGCCTCCTGGCCCTCGTCACCACCTTCAGATCCTTACCGCGAGCCTCCTGGTCCTCATCACTACCTTCAGATCCTTACCGCGAGCCTCCTGGCCCTTGTCACCACCTTCAGATCCTTACCGCGGGCCTCCTGGTCCTCGTTACCACATTCAAATCCTTACCACGGGCCTCCCGGTCCTCGTCACCACTTTCAGATCTTTTCCGCGGGCCTCCTGGCCCTCGTCACCACCTTCAGATCCTTACCGCGAGCCTCCTGGTCCTCATCACTACCTTCAGATCCTTACCGCGAGCCTCCTGGCCCTTGTCACCACCTTCAGATCCTTACCGCAGGCCTCCTGGTCCTCGTTACCACATTCAGATCCTTACCACGGGCCCTCTGGTCCTCGTCGCCACCTTCAGATCCTTACCGCGAGCCTCCTGTCCCTCGTCACCACATTCAGATCCTTACCGCAGGCCTCCTGGTCCTCGTTACCACATTCAGATCCTTACCACGGGCCTCCTGGTCCTCGTCACCATCTTCAGATCCTTACCGCTGGCCTCCTGCTCCTCGTCACCACATTCAGATCCTTACCACGGGCCTCCTGGTCCTCGTCACCATCTTCAGGTCCTTTCCGCTGGCCTCCTGGCCCTCGTCACCACCTTCAGATCCTTACCGCGAGCCTCCTGGTCCTCATCACTACCTTCAGATCCTTACCGCGAGCCTCCTGGCCCTTGTCACCACCTTCAGATCCTTACCGCGGGCCTCCTGGTCATCGTCATCACATTCAGATCCTTACCGCGGACCTCCTGGTCCTCTTCACCACATTCAGATCCTTACCGCGAGCCTCCTGGTCCTCGTCACCACCTTCAGATCCTTTCCGCAGGCCTCCTGGTCCTCGCCACCACCTTCAGATCCTTTCCGCGAGCCTCCTGGTCCTCGTCACCACTTTCAGATCCTTACCGCAAGCCTCCTGGTCCTCGTCACCACCTTCAGATCCTTACCGCGAGCCTCCTGGTCCTTGTCACCACCTTCAGATCCTTTCCGCGGGCCTCCTGGTCCTCTTCACCACATTCAGATCCTTTCCGCAGGCCTCCTGGTCCTCGCCACCACCTTCAGATCCTTTCCGCGAGCCTCCTGGTCCTCGTCACCACTTTCAGATCCTTACCGCAAGCCTCCTGGTCCTCGTCACCACCTTCAGATCCTTACCGCGAGCCTCCTGGTCCTTGTCACCACCTTCAGATCCTTTCCGCGGGCCTCCTGGTCCTCTTCACCACATTCAGATCCTTACCGCGAGCCTCCTGGCCCTCGTTACCACCTTCAGATCCTTACGGCGGGCCTCCTGGTCCTCGTCACCACATTCAGATCCTTACCACGAGCCTCCTGGTCCTCGCCACCACCTTCAGATCCTTTCCGCGGGCCTCCTGGTCCTCGCCACCACCTTCAGATCCTTTCCGCGAGCCTCCTGGTCCTCGTCACCACTTTCAGATCCTTACCGCAAGCCTCCTGGTCCTCGTCACCACCTTCAGATCCTTACCGCGAGCCTCCTGGCCCTCGTTACCACCTTCAGATCCTTACCGCAGGCCTCCTGGTCCTCGTCACCACCTTCAGATCCTTTCCGCGGGCCTCCTAGTCCTCGTCACCACCTTCAGATCCTTACCGCGGGCCTCCTGGTCATCGTCACCACATTCAGATCCTTTCCACGGGCCTCCTGGTCCTCGTCACCACCTTCAGATCCTTTCCGCGGGCCTCCTGGTCCTCGTTACCACCTTCAGATCCTTACCGCAAGCCTCCTGGTCCTCGTCACCACCTTCAGATCCTTACCGCGGGCCTCCTGGTCATCGTCACCACATTCAGATCCTTTCCGCTGGCCTCCTGGTCATCGTCACCACCTTCAGATCCTTTCCGCGGGCCTCCTGGTCCTCATCACTACCTTCAGATCCTTTCCGCGGGCCTCCTGGTCCTCGTCACCACCTTCAGATCCTTTCCGCGGACCTCCTGGTCCTCGTCACCACCTTCAGATCCTTTCTGCGGGCCCCCTGGTCCTCGTCACCACCTTCAAATCCCTACCACAGGCCTCCTGGTCCTCGTCGCCACCTTCATATCCTTTCCGCGGACCTCCTGGTCCTCGTCAACACTTTCAGATCCTTACCGCAAGCCTCCTGGCCCTCGTCACCACCCTCAGATCCTTACCGCAGGCCTCCTGGTCCTCATCACCACATACAGATCCTTACCGCGGGCCTCCTGGTCCTCGTCGCCACCTTCAGATCCTTTCCGCGGGCCTCCTTGTCCTTGCCACCATCTTCAGATCCTTTCCGCGGGCCTCCTGGTCCTCGTCACCACCTTCAGATCCTTTCCGCGGGCCTCCTGGTCCTTGTCACCACCTTCAGATCCTTTCCGCGGGCCTCCTGGTCCTCGTCACCACCTTCAGATCCTTACCGCGGGCCTCATGGTCCTCGTCACCACATTCAGATCCTTTCCGTGGACCTCCTGGTCCTCGTCACCACCTTCAGATCCTTTCCACGTGCCTCCTGGTCCTCGTCACCACCTTCAGATCCTTACCGCGGACCTCCTGGTCCTCGTCACCATCTTCAGATCCTTTCCGCGGGCCTCCTAGTCCTCGTCACCACCTTCAGATCCTTTCCGCGGGCCTCCTGGTCCTCGTCACCACCTTCAGATCCTTACCGCGGGCCTCATGGTCCTCGTCACCACATTCAGATCCTTTCCGTGGACCTCCTGGTCCTCGTCACCACCTTCAGATCCTTTCCGCGTGCCTCCTGGTCCTCGTCACCACCTTCAGATCCTTACCGCGGACCTCCTGGTCCTCGTCACCACCTTCAGATCCTTACCGCAAGCCTCCTGGCCCTCGTCACCACCTTCAGATCCTTACCGCGAGCCTCCTGGTCCTCGTCACCACATTCAGATCCGTTCCGCTGGCCTCCTGGTCCTCGTCACCACCTTCAGATCCTTACCGCGAGCCTCCTGGTCCTCATCACTACCTTCAGATCCTTACCGCGAGCCTCCTGGTCCTCGTAACCACCTTCAGATCCTTTCCGCGGGCCTCCTGGTCCTCGTCACCACTTTCAGATCTTTACCGCGAGCCTCCTGGCCCTCGTCACCACCTTCATATCCTTACCGCGGGCCTCCTGGTCCTCGTCAACACTTTCAGATCCTTTCCGCGGGCCTCCTGGTCCTCGTCACCACCTTCAGATCCTTACCGCGGGCCTCCTGGTCCTCGACACCACTTTCAGATCCTTACCGCGGGCCTCCTGGTCCTCGTCACCACTTTCAGATCCTTACCGCGGGCCTCCTGGTCCTCGTCACCACTTTCAGATCCTTACCGCGAGCCTCCTGGCCCTCGTCACCACCTTCAGATCCTCACCGCGAGCCTCCTGGTCCTCATCACCACATTCAGATACTTACTGCGGGCCTTCTGGTACTCACCGTCACCTTCAGATGCTTACCACGGGCCTCCTGGTCCTTGCCACCACCTTCAGATCCTTTCCGCGGGCCTCCTGGTCCTCGTCACCACCTTCAGATCCTTTCCGCGGGCCTCCTGGTCCTTGTCACCACCTTCAGATCCTTTCCGCGGGCCTCCTGGTCCTCATCACCACCTTCAGATCCTTACCGCAAGCCTCCTGGCCCTCGTCACCACCTTCAGATCCTTACCGCGGGCCTCATGGTCCTCGTCACCACATTCAGATCCTTTCCGTGGGCCTCCTGGTCCTCGTCACCACCTTCAGATCCTTTCCGCGTGCCTCCTGGTCCTCGTCAACACCTTCAGATCCTTACCGCGGACCTTCTGGTCCTCGTCACCACCTTCAGATCCTTACCGCAAGCCTCCTGGCCCTCGTCACCACCTTCAGATCCTTACCGCGTGCCTCCTGGTCCTCGTCACCACCTTCAGATCCTTACCGCGGACCTCCTGGTCCTCGTCACCACCTTCAGATCCTTTCCGCGGGCCTCCTAGTCCTCGTCACCACCTTCAGATCCTTTCCGCGGGCCTCCTGGTCCTCGTCACCACCTTCAGATCCTTACCGCGGGCCTCATGGTCCTCGTCACCACATTCAGATCCTTTCCGTGGACCTCCTGGTCCTCGTCACCACCTTCAGATCCTTTCCGCGTGCCTCCTGGTCCTCGTCACCACCTTCAGATCCTTACCGCGGACCTCCTGGTCCTCGTCACCACCTTCAGATCCTTACAGCAAGCCTCCTGGCCCTCGTCACCACCTTCAGATCCTTACCGCGAGCCTCCTGGTCCTCGTCACCACATTCAGATCCGTTCCGCTGGCCTCCTGGTCCTCGTCACCACTTTCAGATCCTTACCGCGAGCCTCCTGGTCCTCATCACTACCTTCAGATCCTTACCGCGAGTCTCCTGGTCCTCGTAACCACCTTCAGATCCTTTCCGCGGGCCTCCTGGTCCTCGTCACCACTTTCAGATCTTTACCGCGAGCCTCCTGGCCCTCGTAACCACCTTCAGATCCTTACCGCGGGCCTCCTGGTCCTCGTCACCACTTTCAGATCCGTTCCGCTGGCCTCCTGGTCCTCGTCACCACCTTCAGATCCTTACCGCAAGCCTCCTGGCCCTCGTCACCACCTTCAGATCCTCACCGCGAGCCTCCTGGTCCTCATCACTACCTTCAGATCCTTACCGCGAGCCTCCTGGTCCTCGTAACCACCTTCAGATCCTTACCGCGAGCCTCCTTGTCCTTGCCACCACCTTCAGATCCTTTCCGCGGGCCTCCTGGTCCTCGTCACCACCTTCAGATCCTTTCCGCGGGCCTCCTGGTCCTTGTCACCACCTTCAGATCCTTTCCGCGGGCCTCCAGGTCCTCGTCACCACCTTCAGATCCTTACCGCAAGCCTCCTGGCCCTCGTCACCACCTTCAGATCCTTACTGCGAGCCTCCTGGTCCTCATCACTACCTTCAGATCCTTACCGCGAGCCTCCTGGCCCTTGTCACCACCTTCAGATCCTTACCGCGGGCCTCCTGGTCCTCGTTACCACATTCAAATCCTTACCACAGGCCTCCTGGTCCTGGTCACCACTTTCAGATCCATTCCGCGGGCCTCCTGGTCCTCGTCACCACCTTCAGATCCTTACCACGAGCCTCCTGGCCCTCGTCACCATCTTCAGATCCTTTCCGCAGACCTCCTGGTCATCATCACCACATTCAGATCCTTATCGCGGGCCTCCTGGTCCTCGTCACCACCTTCAGATCCTTTCCGCGGGCCTCCTGGTCCTCGTCACCATATTCAGATCCTTACCGCGGGCCTCCTGGTCCTCGTCACCACCTTCAGATCCTTTCCGCTGGCCTTCTGGCCCTCGTCACCACCTTCAGATCCTTACCGCTGGCCTTCTGGTCCTCATCACTACCTTCAGATCCTTACCGCGAGCCTCCTGGCCCTTGTCACCACCTTCAGATCCTTACCGCGGGCCTCCTGGTCCTCGTTACCACATTCAGATCCTTACCACGGGCCTTCTGGTCCTCGTCGCCACCTTCAGATCCTTACCGTGAGCCTCCTGGCCCTCGTCACCACATTCAGATACTTACTGCGGGCCTTCTGGTACTCACCGTCACCTTCAGATGCTTACCACGGGCCTCCTGGTCCTTGCCACCACCTTCAGATCCTTTCCGCGGGCCTCCTGGTCCTCGTCACCACCTTCAGATCCTTTCCACGGGCCTCCTGGTCTTTGTCACCACCTTCAGATCCTTTCCGCGGGCCTCCTGGTCCTCGTCACCACCTTCAGATCCTTACCGCAAGCCTCCTGGCCCTCGTCACCACCTTCAGATCCTTACCGCGGGCCTCATGGTCTTCGTCACCACATTCAGATCCTTTCCGTGGGCCTCCTGGTCCTCGTCACCACCTTCAGATCCTTTCCGCGGGCCTCCTGGTCTTTGTCACCACCTTCAGATCCTTTCCGCGGGCCTCCTGGTCCTCGTCACCACCTTCAGATCCTTACCGCAAGCCTCCTGGCCCTCGTCACCACCTTCAGATCCTTACCGCGGGCCTCATGGTCTTCGTCACCACATTCAGATCCTTTCCGCGGGCCTCATGGTCTTCGTCACCACCTTCAGATCCTTTCCGCGTGCCTCCTGTTCCTAGTCACCACCTTCAGATCCTTACCGCGGACCTCCTGGTCCTCGTCACCACCTTCAGATCCTTACCGCAAGCCTCCTGGCCCTCGTCACCACCTTCAGATCCTTACCGCGAGCCTCCTGGTCCTCGTCACCACATTCAGATCCGTTCCGCTGGCCTCCTGGTCCTCGTCACCACCTTCAGATCCTTACCGCAAGCCTCCTGGCCCTCGTCACCACCTTCAGATCCTCACCGCGAGCCTCCTGGTCCTCATCACTAACTTCAGATCCTTACCGCGAGCCTCCTGGTCCTCGTAACCACCTTCAGATCCTTACCGCGAGCCTCCTGGTCCTTGTCACCACCTTCAGATCCTTTCCGTGGACCTCCTGGTCCTCGTCACCACCTTCAGATCCTTTCCGCGTGCCTCCTGGTCCTCGTCACCACCTTCAGATCCTTACCGCGGACCTCCTGGTCCTCGTCACCACCTTCAGATCCTTACCGCAAGCCTCCTGGCCCTCGTCACCACCTTCAGATCCTTACCGCGGACCTCCTGGTCCTCGTCACCACCTTCAGATCCTTACCGCAAGCCTCCTGGCCCTCGTCACCACCTTCAGATCCTTACCGCGAGCCTCCTGGTCCTCGTCACCACATTCAGATCCGTTCCGCTGGCCTCCTGGTCCTCGTCACCACCTTCAGATCCTTACCGCAAGCCTCCTGGCCCTCGTCACCACCTTCAGATCCTCACCGCGAGCCTCCTGGTCCTTGTCACCACCTTCAGATCCTTACCGCAAGCCTCCTGGCCCTCGTAACCACCTTCAGATCCTTTCCGCGGGCCTCCTGGTCCTTGTCACCACCTTCAGATCCTTTCCGCGGGCCTCCTGGTCCTCGTCACCACCTTCAGACCCTTTCCGCGGGCCTCCTGGTCCTTGTCACCTCCTTCAGATCCTTTCCGCGGGCCTCCTGGTCCTCGTCACCACCTTCAGATCCTTACCGCAAGCCTCCTGGCCCTCGTCACCACCTTCAGATCCTCACCGCGAGCCTCCTGGTCCTCATCACTACCTTCAGATCCTTACCGCAAGCCTCCTGGCCCTCGTCACCACCTTCAGATCCTTTCCGCGTGCCTCCTGGTCCTCGTCACCACCTTCAGATCCTTACCGCGGACCTCCTGGTCCTCGTCACCACCTTCAGATCCTTACCGCAAGCCTCCTGGCCCTCGTCACCACCTTCAGATCCTTACCGCGGACCTCCTGGTCCTCGTCACCACCTTCAGATCCTTACCGCAAGCCTCCTGGCCCTCGCCACCACCTTCAGATCCTTACCGCGAGCCTCCTGGTCCTCGTCACCACATTCAGATCCGTTCCGCTGGCCTCCTGGTCCTCGTCACCACCTTCAGATCCTTACCGCAAGCCTCCTGGCCCTCGTCACCACCTTCAGATCCTCACCGCGAGCCTCCTGGTCCTCATCACTACCTTCAGATCCTTACCGCGAGCCTCCTGGTCCTCGTAACCACCTTCAGATCCTTTCCGCGGGCCTCCTGGTCCTCGTCACCACTTTCAGATCTTTACCGCGAGCCTCCTGGCCCTCGTCACCACCTTCAGATCCTTACCGCGGGCTTCCTGGTCCTCGTCACCACTTTCAGATCCTTTCCGCGGGCCTCCTGGTCCTCGTCACCACCTTCAGATCCTTACCACGAGCCTCCTGTCCCTCGTCACCACATTTAGATCCTTACCGCAGGCCTCCTGGTCCTCGTCACCACCTTCAGATCCTTACCGCGAGCCTCCCTGCCCTCGTCACCACCTTCAGATCCTTACCGCGGGCCTCCTGGTCCTCGTCACCACCTGCAGATCCTTTCCGCGGGCCTCCTAGCCCTCGTCACCACTTTAAGATCCTTGCCGCTGGCCTCCTGGTCCTCGTCACCACATTCAGATCCTTACCGCGGGCCTCCTGGTCCTTGTCACCACATTCAGATCCTTACCGCGGGCCTCCTGGTCCTCGTCACCACATTCAGATCCTTACCACGGGCCTCCTGGTCCTCGTCACCATCTTCAGATCCTTACCTCTGGCCTCCTGCTCCTCGTCACCACATTCAGATCCTTACCACGGGCCTCCTGGTCCTCGTCACCATCTTCAGGTCCTTTCCGCTGGCCTCCTGGCCCTCGTCACCACCTTCAGATCCTTACCGCGAGCCTCCTGGTCCTCATCACTACCTTCAGATCCTTACCGCGAGCCTCCTGGCCCTTGTCACCACCTTCAGATCCTTACCGCGGGCCTCCTGGTCCTCGTTACCACATTCAAATCCTTACCACGGGCCTCCCGGTCCTCGTCACCACTTTCAGATCTTTTCCGCGGGCCTCCTGGCCCTCGTCACCACCTTCAGATCCTTACCGCGAGCCTCCTGGTCCTCATCACTACCTTCAGATCCTTACCGCGAGCCTCCTGGCCCTTGTCACCACCTTCAGATCCTTACCGCAGGCCTCCTGGTCCTCGTTACCACATTCAGATCCTTACCACGGGCCCTCTGGTCCTCGTCGCCACCTTCAGATCCTTACCGCGAGCCTCCTGTCCCTCGTCACCACATTCAGATCCTTACCGCAGGCCTCCTGGTCCTCGTTACCACATTCAGATCCTTACCACGGGCCTCCTGGTCCTCGTCACCATCTTCAGATCCTTACCGCTGGCCTCCTGCTCCTCGTCACCACATTCAGATCCTTACCACGGGCCTCCTGGTCCTCGTCACCATCTTCAGGTCCTTTCCGCTGGCCTCCTGGCCCTCGTCACCACCTTCAGATCCTTACCGCGAGCCTCCTGGTCCTCATCACTACCTTCAGATCCTTACCGCGAGCCTCCTGGCCCTTGTCACCACCTTCAGATCCTTACCGCGGGCCTCCTGGTCCTCGTTACCACATTCAAATCCTTACCACGGGCCTCCCGGTCCTCGTCACCACTTTCAGATCTTTTCCGCGGGCCTCCTGGCCCTCGTCACCACCTTCAGATCCTTACCGCGAGCCTCCTGGTCCTCATCACTACCTTCAGATCCTTACCGCGAGCCTCCTGGCCCTTGTCACCACCTTCAGATCCTTACCGCAGGCCTCCTGGTCCTCGTTACCACATTCAGATCCTTACCACGGGCCCTCTGGTCCTCGTCGCCACCTTCAGATCCTTACCGTGAGCCTCCTGTCCCTTGTCACCACATTCAGATCCTTACCGCAGGCCTCCTGGTCCTCGTTACCACATTCAGATCCTTACCACGGGCCCTCTGGTCCTCGTCGCCACCTTCAGATCCTTACCGCGAGCCTCCTGTCCCTCGTCACCACATTCAGATACTTACTGCGGGCCTTCTGGTACTCACCGTCACCTTCAGATGCTTACCACGGGCCTCCTGGTCCTCATCACTACCTTCAGATCCTTACTGCGGGCCTCCTGGCCCTTGTCACCACATTCAGATCCTTACCGCGAGCCTCCTGGCCCTTGTCACCACATTCAGATCCTTACCGCGAGCCTCCTGGTCCTCGTCACCACCTTCAGATCCTTACTGCGAGCCTCCTGGCCCTTGTCACCTCCTTCAGATCCTTACCGTGGGCCTCCTGGTCCTCGTTACCACATTTAGATCCTTACCGCGAGCCTCCTGGTCCTCGTCACCACCTTCAGATCCTTACCGCGAGCCTCCTGGTCCTCGTCACCACATTCAGATCCTTACCACGGGCCTCCTGGTCCTCGTCACCACCTTCAGATCCTTACCGCAAGCCTCCTGGCCCTCGTCACCACCTTCAGATCCTTACCGCGAGCCTCCTGGTCCTCGTCACCACATTCAGATCCGTTCCGCTGGCCTCCTGGTCCTCGTCACCACCTTCAGATCCTTACCGCAAGCCTCCTGGCCCTCGTCACCACCTTCAGATCCTTACCGCGAGCCTCCTGGTCCTCGTCACCACATTCAGATCCGTTCCGCTGGCCTCCTGGTCCTCGTCACCACCTTCAGATCCTTACCGCAAGCCTCCTGGCCCTCGTCACCACCTTCAGATCCTCACCGTGAGCCTCCTGGTCCTCATCACTACCTTCAGATCCTTACCGCGAGCCTCCTGGTACTCACCGTCACCTTCAGATGCTTACCACGGGCCTCCTGGTCCTCATCACTACCTTCAGATCCTTACTGCGGGCCTCCTGGCCCTTGTCACCACATTCAGATCCTTACCGCGAGCCTCCTGGCCCTTGTCACCACATTCAGATCCTTACCGCGAGCCTCCTGGTCCTCGTCACCACCTTCAGATCCTTACTGCGAGCCTCCTGGCCCTTGTCACCTCCTTCAGATCCTTACCGTGGGCCTCCTGGTCCTCGTTACCACATTTAGATCCTTACCGCGAGCCTCCTGGTCCTCGTCACCACCTTCAGATCCTTACCGCGAGCCTCCTGGTCCTCGTCACCACATTCAGATCCTTACCACGGGCCTCCTGGTCCTCGTCACCACCTTCAGATCCTTACCGCGGACCTCCTGGTCCTCGTCACCACCTTCAGATCCTTACCGCAAGCCTCCTGGTCCTCGTCACCATCTTCAGGTCCTTTCCGCTGGCCTCCTGGCCCTCGTCACCACCTTCAGATCCTTACCGCGAGCCTCCTGGTCCTCATCACTACCTTCAGATCCTTACCGCGAGCCTCCTGGCCCTTGTCACCACCTTCAGATCCTTACCGCGGGCCTCCTGGTCCTCGTTACCACTTTCAAATCCTTACCACGGGCCTCCTGGTCCTCGTCACCACTTTCAGATCTTTTCCGCGGGCCTCCTGGTCCTCGTCACCACCTTCAGATCCTTACTGCAGACCTCCTGGTCATCGTAACCACATTCAGATCCTTATCGCGGGCCTCCTGGTCCTCGTCACCACCTTCAGATCCTTTCCGCGGGCCTCCTGGTCCTCGTCACCACATTCAGATCCTTACCGCGGGCCTCCTGGTCCTCGTCACCACCTTCAGATCCTTTCCGCTGGCCTCCTGGCCCTCGTCACCACCTTCAGATCCTTACCGCGAGCCTCCTGGTCCTCATCACTACCTTCAGATCCTTACCGCGAGCCTCCTGGCCCTTGTCACCACCTTCAGATCCTTACCGCAGGCCTCCTGGTCCTCGTTACCACATTCAGATCCTTACCACGGGCCTTCTGGTCCTCGTCGCCACCTTCAGATCCTTACCGCGAGCCTCCTGGCCCTCGTCACCACATTCAGATACTTACTGCGGGCCTTCTGGTACTCACCGTCACCTTCAGATGCTTACCACGGGCCTCCTGGTCCTCATCACTACCTTCAGATCCTTACCGCGAGCCTCCTGGCCCTTGTCACCACATTCAGATCCTTACCGCGAGCCTCCTGGTCCTCGTCACCACCTTCAGATCCTTACTGCGAGCCTCCTGGCCCTTGTCACCTCCTTCAGATCCTTACCGTGGGCCTCCTGGTCCTCGTTACCACATTTAGATCCTTACCGCGAGCCTCCTGGTCCTCGTCACCACCTTCAGATCCTTACCGCGAGCCTCCTGGTCCTCGTCACCACATTCAGATCCTTACCACGGGCCTCCTGGTCCTCGTCACCACATTCAGATCCTTTCTGCGGGCCTCCTGGTCCTCGTCACCACATTCAGATACTTACTGCGGGCCTCCTGGTCCTCGTCACCACATTCAGATCCTTTCTGCGGGCCTCCTGGTCCTCGTCACCACATTCAGATCCTTACCACGGGCCTCCTGGTCCTCGTCACCACATTCAGATCCTTTCTGCGGGCCTCCTGGTCCTCGTCACCACCTTCAGATACTTACCACGGGCCTCCTGGTCCTCGTCACCACATTCAGATCCTTACCGCGAGCATCCTGGCCCTCGTCACCACCTTCAGATACTTACCACGGGCCTTCTGGTCCTCGTCACCACCTTCAGATCCTTTCTGCCTTTCTCCTCACCCTTGTCACTGCTTAATGCACTCGCTGCTGCCTTTCGGTCCTCATTAACGGCCACCTGGTCCTCTGATGATCTGATCTTTGCTGTCTGCCTCCGGATCCTTATCGTCAGGTCCTCATTGCTGCCTTTGGGTACTCGCCTCAACCTTCAGTTCCCGACCTCTGCTCCTGACCTTGCCACCACCATTCTGTTGGTCTCCTGGTCTCACCGTTTGCCCTTCAGCCCTCACCACTGCTCAGAGATGGTGTTGGGGGTTTCAGAGACCACCAGCAATGGTCTGAAGGTTGCCAATGGTGGTGGCAACAGAGACCACCAGAAAGGGACTAGAGCATACACGTTTTAAGGGTGGGAAAGAGGGACAATTTTCAAATTAAGCCACGCCCCCTCACCACACACAGGCCACACCCCGCGCCAGATTTCCTTTCCATTGGTAATGGGATCAGCAGAGGGAGGAAAAGAGGAATGGATAGTTGTAATGGATGGGATGAGCTTGGCAGGGCACGAGGGAGGGATAGATGAATGGCTATAGCTAGGAGACATGGATGGATGGGAAGAACTGAGGGGAAGGATGGATGTGTTCATTTACATCAACATCCTATCCATGCACATAAAATCCCCTCAACTATATTGAAGAATCCCTTATTCCACTCGACACCCCTCAGCAGGGGCATAGCCAGGGTGGAGAAGGGGGGCATTTGCCCCGGGTGCAGCAGGTCAGGGGGGCGCCAAAGGGGGGGCCTGAGCACAGGTGGGGGGTGCAATTCCGAATCTTTAGGGTTTATTCATCAATGGACAGCGGCAGGTAGTGGCTCGTAGCGGCAGGCAGCGTCTGGTGAACGCCGGGCTCTGTACGCAAAACCACATTTAAGAAAGCGATTCTGGTTAGCGACTCTAACAGCGCCATGTAGCGTCACATGTATTATTACAGGCAGCTCAGCGTACAGCGCCGGAGCTGTAGCTTCCAGAGCCAGGTATTACCCGGCGCTACCTGTCGCTCTCCTATACATGTGTGACCTCTCCTGGCCTAGAAAGAGTTATTTTTGAAAACTTTTTGGGATTTTTTATATTTTTATGCAGAATTGTCATTACAGGTCTGGCATTAAAGTATTAAAGCGGTCCTGCACTCTGAATAAGAGCCTATCTTATATGTTTCCCACACCCTGTACATACAGATTGCTCACATTAAAAATCATCCTACCTGCATCTACTGCATGTTAGGAGCCTTTAAACATCCAAGATGGCGGCTCATGCAACATCAGGCAGCCTGCAAACAGGAAGTGCCTTCTGACTGTGCTGCTCTGCATTCTGGGATTGCTGACCTTTTCCTGACCCCAGCACTGAGCTGGCGCTACCTTTCGCTCCCTGCAGCGCTGTACTGCTGTACCAACATACATTACATTCATCAATGCCGGCCAGGTTACTACAATGAATGAGATGCTCTGTTACAGCACCGGATAGCTGCTTACAGTGTCTACTAGTGGTCGCTCTTAACGCCTCTGTACAGACGCTCATCTGAGGATACCTGGCGCTAGTTATGAATCAGCCTGTTTGTACCGGGTGCCAGAAAGCCAAGCTACCCCTCTGCCCCTCAGGCAGTATATACAGTATAGTATAGTATAGTATATGTATAGTATAGTACAGTATATTATAGTATAGTATATTTATAGTATAGTATAGTATATGTATAGTATAGTATAGTATATGTATAGTATAGTATAGTATATGTATAGTATAGTATAGTATATGTATAGTATACTATATGTATAGTATAGTACAGTATATTATAGTATAGTATATTTATAGTATAGTATAGTATAGTATATGTATAGTATAGTATAGTATATGTATAGTATAGTATAGTATAGTATATGTATAGTATAGTATAGTATAGTATATGTATAGTATAGTATATGTATAGTATAGTACAGTATATTATAGTATAGTATATTTATAGTATAGTATAGTATAGTATATGTATAGTATAGTATAGTATAGTATATGTATAGTATAGTATAGTATATGTATAGTATAGTATATGTATAGTATAGTACAGTATATTATAGTATAATATATTTATAGTATAGTATAGTATAGTATAGTATAGTATATGTATAGTATAGTATAGTATATGTATAGTATAGTATAGTATATGTATAGTATAGTATAGTATATGTATAGTATAGTATAGTATAGTATATGTATAGTATAGTGTAGTATATGTATAGTATAGTATAGTATATGTATAGTATAGTATAGTATATGTATAGTATAGTATAGTATAGTATATGTATAGTATAGTATATGTATAGTATAGTATAGTATAGTATATGTATAGTATATGTATAGTATATGTATAGTATAATATATGTATAGTATAGTATAGTATATGTATAGTATAGTATAGTATAGTATAGTATAGGTATAGTATAGTATATGTATAGTATATGTATAGTATAGTATATGTATAGTATAGTATAGTATATGTATAGTATAGTATATGTATAGTTTAGTATAGTATATGTATAGTATAGTATCCTGCTGACATGCCCGTACATACTGAGAGATCCAATTGGGTCTGATCTTTCTGACAGATTCTATGTGGACGTCTAATCTAAAGGTTTCCCGAATTGTTGGCACGCTATGTCTGCTATGATTTACGGCCTGTTATCTACACGTGGATCTGTCTGAAGTCAGAAGTGATTTATTTGCTTGTTCCCAAGCTGTCAGTAATTAAATCTCTTATAGTTTAGTAAAGGTTGAGTGCTTTCCTATATGTAGAGTGGTAATACAGTCCTCTGCACCCCCCCCAGCCCCTCACCATCTCATGCTCAGTGCAGACATCTGATCCAGCTTAGCCCACCTGCCTGTTGTAGAGGTGGCATACCTCCCAAGTGTCCCTGATTTGGAGGGACTGTCCCTCTTTTGAGTCCATGTCCCCCTCTCCCTCGTTGTTCTCATTCGTTCCTCTTTGAGGTGTAACATGCAGATCTGCAGCAATAAATGATTCATTTGCCTATTCAAAGTGTTTCTATTGTTGTAACTGTTACATCCTATCTCCTATCCATCAATCAATGAGGGGGCGTGGCCTAATTTAACAATTGTCCCTCTTTCCCACCCTGAAAAGTTGGAAGGTATGTGATTTGGAGGGACTGTCTCTCTTTGAGTCTATGTCCCCCTGTCCCTCGTTGTTCGCATTTGTCCCTCTTTGAGTTGGAACATGCAGATCTGCAGCAATAAATGATTCATTTGCCTATTCAAAGTGTTTCTTTTGTTGTAACTGTTACATCCTATCTCCTATCCATCCCTCAATGAGGGGACGGGGCTTAATTTAACAATTGTCCCTCTTTCCTACCCTAAAAACATGGGAGGTATGGATGCCCCCTTTCCCGCACAGCCAAATGCATCAACATTATGGTGTATTCAAAAGGTCTCCAGTGACGGCAGTATCTGGAAGTTCCAGCTTCTCAAGGATCATCGTGGTCAGGTTTATGCGGGTCCTTGGGCATAACTCCCGACTTTTCAGGGTGGGAAAGAGGGACAATATGTAAATTAAGCCACACACCCTCCTTGAGGGATGCATAGGAGATAGGTTGTAACAATTAAAAGAATATAAATAGAGATGAGCGAGTAGTGAAATATTCGAAATTTCGAATTTCGATTCGAATAGACCGCGTTACTCGACTACTCGACCGAATATCGAATCCCATTATAGTCTATGGGAAAAAAATGCTCGACACTTGGAAATCTCAATTCGACCACTTGGAGGTCACCAAGTCCACCCTGAAACATCAGAAAATGATGCCAACACTGCTGGAATGCAACTGGGACAGCAGGGGAAGCATGTCTGGGTGCATATAACGCGCCCAAGTCGCACTATTACGCCACTATCACAGCCACTCAACAATACACTCCAAACACAATATAACTTCTACGTAAAGTGAGACAAGACAAGGAAACCTTCTTTCCTCTACATTGCCATGGACCCCAAGCCAAACTGTACAAAAAAGAAGAACAAAATTCTGCACCCCTTAAAATCACGTTGCCTAATGACAACCACAGATGGCATAGGCAAGGGGGAAAATAAATATACCCCACCCCTAATTGTCATTGTGTGTGTGTGTGTGTGTGTGTGTGTGAGATGTGGTCAGACATGTCCTCTTGTGTCATTGTGTCACCCCAGCAGTAAGGGAAGCTTAAAGGAGGAGGTTTGTTACAGTGTGTCACCCCAGCAGTAAGGGAAGCTTACAGGAGGAGGTTTGTTACAGTGTGTCACCCCAGCAGTAAGGGAAGCTTAAAGGAGGAGGTTTGTTACATTGTGTCACCCCAGCAGTAAGGGAAGCTTACAGGAGGAGGTTTGTTACAGTGTGTTACCCCAGCAGTAAGGGAAGCTTAAAGGAGGAGGTTTGTTACAGTGTGTCACCCCAGCAGTAAGGGAAGCTTAAAGGAGGAGGTTTGTTACAGTGTGTCACCCCAGCAGTAAGGGAAGCTTACAGGAGGAGGTTTGTTACAGTGTGTCACCCCAGCAGTAAGGGAAGCTTACAGGAGGAGGTTTGTTACAGTGTGTCACCCCAGCAGTAAGGGAAGCTTACAGGAGGAGGTTTGTTACAGTGTGTCACCCCAGCAGTAAGGGAAGCTTACAGGAGGAGGTTTGTTACAGTGTGTTACCCCAGCAGTAAGGGAAGCTTAAAGGAGGAGGTTTGTTACAGTGTGTCACCCCAGCAGTAAGGGAAGCTTAAAGGAGGAGGTTTGTTACAGTGTGTCACCCCAGCAGTAAGGGAAGCTTACAGGAGGAGGTTTGTTACAGTGTGTTACCCCAGCAGTAAGGGAAGCTTAAAGGAGGAGGTTTGTTACAGTGTGTCACCCCAGCAGTAAGGGAAGCTTACAGGAGGAGGTTTGTTACAGTGTGTCACCCCAGCAGTAAGGGAAGCTTACAGGAGGAGGTTTGTTACAGTGAGTCACCCCAGCAGTCAGGGAAGCTTACAGGAGGAGGTTTGTTACAGTGTGTCACCCCAGCAGTAAGGGAAGCTTAGAGCTGAGACCTCTTAAAAATTGTGTGGAGGCCCAAGATCTGAGACCTCTTAAAAATTGTGTGGAGGCCCAGGAGCTGAAACCTTTTAAAAATTGTGTGGAGGCCCAAGAGCTGAGACCTCTCAAACATTGTGTGGAGTCCCACGAGCTGAGACCTCTTAAACATTGTGTGGAGGCCCAAGAGCTGAGACCTTTTAAAAATTGTGTGGAGGCCCAAGAGCTGAGACCTTTTAAAAATTGTGTGGAGGCCCAAGAGCTGAGACCTCTCAAACATTGTGTGGAGGCCCAAGAGCTGAGACCTTTTAAAAATTGTGTGGAGGCCCAAGAGCTGAGACCTCTCAAACATTGTGTGGAGGCCCAAGAGCTGAGACCTTTTAAAAATTGTGTGGAGGCCCAAGAGCTGAGACCTCTCAAACATTGTGTGGAGGCCCAAGAGCTGAGACCTTTTAAAAATTGTGTGGAGGCCCAAGAGCTGAGACCTTTTAAAAATTGTGTGGAGGCCCAAGAGCTGAGACCTCTTAAAAATTGTGTGGAGGCCCAAGAGCTGAGACCTTTTAAAAATTGTGTGGAGGCCCAAGAGCTGAGACCTTTTAAAAATTGTGTGGAGGCCCAAGAGCTGAGACCTCTCAAACATTGTGTGGAGGCCCAAGAGCTGAGACCTTTTAAAAATTGTGTGGAGGCCCAAGAGCTGAGACCTCTCAAACATTGTGTGGAGTCCCAAGAGCTGAGACCTTTTAAAAATTGTGTGGAGGCCCAAGAGCTGAGACCTTTTAAAAATTGTGTGGAGGCCCAAGAGCTGAGACCTTTTAAAAATTGTGTGGAGGCGCAAGAGCTGAGACCTTTTAAAAATTGTGTGGAGGCCCAAGAGCTGAGACCTTTTAAAAATTGTGTGGAGTCCCAAGAGCTGAGACCTTTTAAAAATTGTGTGGAGGCCCAAGAGCTGAGACCTTTTAAAAATTGTGTGGAGGCCCAAGAGCTGAGACCTTTTAAAAATTGTGTGGAGGCCCAAGAGCTGAGACCTTTTAAAAATTGTGTGGAGGCCCAAGAGCTGAGACCTCTCAAACATTGTGTGGAGGCCCAAGAGCTGAGACCTTTTAAAAATTGTGTGGAGGCCCAAGAGCTGAGACCTCTCAAACATTGTGTGGAGGCCCAAGAGCTGAGACCTTTTAAAAATTGTGTGGAGGCCCAAGAGCTGAGACCTCTCAAACATTGTGTGGAGGCCCAAGAGCTGAGACCTTTTAAAAATTGTGTGGAGGCCCAAGAGCTGAGACCTCTCAAACATTGTGTGGAGGCCCAAGAGCTGAGACCTTTTAAAAATTGTGTGGAGGCCCAAGAGCTGAGACCTTTTAAAAATTGTGTGGAGGCCCAAGAGCTGAGACCTCTTAAAAATTGTGTGGAGGCCCAAGAGCTGAGACCTCTCAAACATTGTGTGGAGGCCCAAGAGCTGAGACCTTTTAAAAATTGTGTGGAGGCCCAAGAGCTGAGACCTCTCAAACATTGTGTGGAGGCCCAAGAGCTGAGACCTTTTAAAAATTGTGTGGAGGCCCTAGAGCTGAGACCTCTCAAACATTGTGTGGAGTCCCAAGAGCTGAGACCTTTTAAAAATTGTGTGGAGGCCCAAGAGCTGAGACCTCTCAAACATTGTGTGGAGGCCCAAGAGCTGAGACCTTTTAAAAATTGTGTGGAGGCCCAAGAGCTGAGACCTCTCAAACATTGTGTGGAGGCCCAAGAGCTGAGCACTTATTAGTGCTGCAGCTACGGCTGCTTTAGTGAGGGGTAGCTGCTGCTGCTGGAATAGGGACAGAAAGACTTCAGTGGTGTATTACCACCTATATACAAAACTATATACACTCTGCTCAAAACGGCTGCTTTAGTGAGGGGTAGCTGCTGATGCTGGAATAGGGCCAGAAAGACTTCAGTGGTGTATTAGCACCTATATACAAACTATATTTTGCACTACTGTTTTGTGTCCTCTGTGCCAACAAAACACTGTTTTATACACGGTGCGTATAGGCACCATTTCACCTTCTGGCAGTATACGGCTGTATAGCCAGGTGTTTTTCTTAAAAATATTTTTTATATTTGGCACTACTGTTTTGTGTCCTCTTTAGGGATGAGCGAATCGATCCGGACGAACCCGGATTCGATCCGAATTTCAGGAAAAATTCGATTCGGATCGAATCCGAATTTCCCCGCGATTCGATCACTCGAAGTTTTCCTTTAACATCCATTCATTTACATTACAGGCATTCTAAGATGGCGGGCGGGACATGTCTGGACATGTATCCCGCGCCAGTGCAAGCTGGGGCAGTCACATGCAGCCTATCAGCAGCCAGCAAGCCCGGTGACGTCACACAGCGGTATTTAACGGCGGCCATCTTGCTTTTCCTCATTTCTCTATTGCATTCGTGACAGACAGAACGCTGTGTAGCTGAGGCAGTTAGACAGGCAGGGACAGACAGGGACAGGCTGGAGACAGGCAGGAGACAGACAGGAGACAGACAGGAGACAGACAGGAGACAGACAGAAAGCCAGGAAAAACGGAGCTGGCTGACAGGGAGATTTTTTTTTTTTCATCCAGCCTTTGTTAGCGTTTTCAGGCTGCTTATAGTAACTAACTGTGCATATATACTGAACTGATCTTAAGTCTGCTGTGAGGCATCCCATTCTGTGACTAAAGCAGCCTCTATTTAATAGCATAATAACCATTTGCACTTATTCTCATAGAAATCAGGCCTGATAAAGACACTTTTGCTGTGCATGCTCTCTGGTTTTTGTGGCACTGGCATCCCATTCTGTGACTAAAGCAGCCTCTATTTAATAGCATAATAAACATTTGCACTTATTCTCATAGAAATCAGGCCTGATAAAGACACTTTTGCTGTGCATGCTCTCTGGTTTTTGTGGCACTGGCATCCCATTCTGTGACTAAAGCAGCCTCTATTTAATAGCATAATAAACATTTGCACTTATTCTCATAGAAATCAGGCCTGATAAAGACACTTTTGCTGTGCATGCTCTCTGGTTTTTGTGGCACTGGCATCCCATTCTGTGACTAAAGCAGCCTCTATTTAATAGCATAATAACCATTTGCACTTATTCTCATAGAAATCAGGCCTGATAAAGACACTTTTGCTGTGCATGCTCTCTGGTTTTTGTGGCACTGGCATCCCATTCTGTGACTAAAGCAGCCTCTATTTAATAGCATAATAAACATTTGCACTTATTCTCATAGAAATCAGGCCTGATAAAGACACTTTTGCTGTGCATGCTCTCTGGTTTTTGTGGCACTGGCATCCCATTCTGTGACTAAAGCAGCCTCTATTTAATAGCATAATAAACATTTGCACTTATTCTCATAGAAATCAGGCCTGATAAAGACACTTTTGCTGTGCATGCTCTCTGGTTTTTGTGGCACTGGCATCCCATTCTGTGACTAAAGCAGCCTCTATTTAATAGCATAATAAACATTTGCACTTATTCTCATAGAAATCAGGCCTGATAAAGACACTTTTGCTGTGCATGCTCTCTGGTTTTTGTGGCACTGGCATCCCATTCTGTGACTAAAGCAGCCTCTATTTAATAGCATAATAACCATTTGCACTTATTCTCATAGAAATCAGGCCTGATAAAGACACTTTTGCTGTGCATGCTCTCTGGTTTTTGTGGCACTGGCATCCCATTCTGTGACTAAAGCAGCCTCTATTTAATAGCATAATAAACATTTGCACTTATTCTCATAGAAATCAGGCCTGATAAAGACACTTTTGCTGTGCATGCTCTCTGGTTTTTGTGGCACTGGCATCCCATTCTGTGACTAAAGCAGCCTCTATTTAATAGCATAATAACCATTTGCACTTATTCTCATAGAAATCAGGCCTGATAAAGACACTTTTGCTGTGCATGCTCTCTGGTTTTTGTGGCACTGGCATCCCATTCTGTGACTAAAGCAGCCTCTATTTAATAGCATAATAAACATTTGCACTTATTCTCATAGAAATCAGGCCTGATAAAGACACTTTTGCTGTGCATGCTCTCTGGTTTTTGTGGCACTGGCATCCCATTCTGTGACTAAAGCAGCCTCTATTTAATAGCATAATAACCATTTGCACTTATTCTCATAGAAATCAGGCCTGATAAAGACACTTTTGCTGTGCATGCTCTCTGGTTTTTGTGGCACTGGCATCCCATTCTGTGACTAAAGCAGCCTCTATTTAATAGCATAATAAACATTTGCACTTATTCTCATAGAAATCAGGCCTGATAAAGACACTTTTGCTGTGCATGCTCTCTGGTTTTTGTGGCACTGGCATCCCATTCTGTGACTAAAGCAGCCTCTATTTAATAGCATAATAACCATTTGCACTTATTCTCATAGAAATCAGGCCTGATAAAGACACTTTTGCTGTGCATGCTCTCTGGTTTTTGTGGCACTGGCATCCCATTCTGTGACTAAAGCAGCCTCTATTTAATAGCATAATAAACATTTGCACTTATTCTCATAGAAATCAGGCCTGATAAAGACACTTTTGCTGTGCATGCTCTCTGGTTTTTGTGGCACTGGCATCCCATTCTGTGACTAAAGCAGCCTCTATTTAATAGCATAATAACCATTTGCACTTATTCTCATAGAAATCAGGCCTGATAAAGACACTTTTGCTGTGCATGCTCTCTGGTTTTTGTGGCACTGGCATCCCATTCTGTGACTAAAGCAGCCTCTATTTAATAGCATAATAAACATTTGCACTTATTCTCATAGAAATCAGGCCTGATAAAGACACTTTTGCTGTGCATGCTCTCTGGTTTTTGTGGCACTGGCATCCCATTCTGTGACTAAAGCAGCCTCTATTTAATAGCATAATAACCATTTGCACTTATTCTCATAGAAATCAGGCCTGATAAAGACACTTTTGCTGTGCATGCTCTCTGGTTTTTGTGGCACTGGCATCCCATTCTGTGACTAAAGCAGCCTCTATTTAATAGCATAATAAACATTTGCACTTATTCTCATAGAAATCAGGCCTGATAAAGACACTTTTGCTGTGCATGCTCTCTGGTTTTTGTGGCACTGGCATCCCATTCTGTGACTAAAGCAGCCTCTATTTAATAGCATAATAACCATTTGCACTTATTCTCATAGAAATCAGGCCTGATAAAGACACTTTTGCTGTGCATGCTCTCTGGTTTTTGTGGCACTGGCATCCCATTCTGTGACTAAAGCAGCCTCTATTTAATAGCATAATAAACATTTGCACTTATTCTCATAGAAATCAGGCCTGATAAAGACACTTTTGCTGTGCATGCTCTCTGGTTTTTGTGGCACTGGCATCCCATTCTGTGACTAAAGCAGCCTCTATTTAATAGCATAATAAACATTTGCACTTATTCTCATAGAAATCAGGCCTGATAAAGACACTTTTGCTGTGCATGCTCTCTGGTTTTTGTGGCACTGGCATCCCATTCTGTGACTAAAGCAGCCTCTATTTAATAGCATAATAAACATTTGCACTTATTCTCATAGAAATCAGGCCTGATAAA
Source organism: Gastrophryne carolinensis (assembly GCA_027917425.1). Lineage (NCBI taxonomy): Eukaryota > Metazoa > Chordata > Amphibia > Anura > Microhylidae > Gastrophryne > Gastrophryne carolinensis. The sequence goes on from CM051234.1 coordinate 641,071,771, forward strand.
GACACTTTTGCTGTGCATGCTCTCTGGTTTTTGTGGCACTGGCATCCCATTCTGTGACTAAAGCAGCCTCTATTTAATAGCATAATAACCATTTGCACTTATTCTCATAGAAATCAGGCCTGATAAAGACACTTTTGCTGTGCATGCTCTCTGGTTTTTGTGGCACTGGCATCCCATTCTGTGACTAAAGCAGCCTCTATTTAATAGCATAATAAACATTTGCACTTATTCTCATAGAAATCAGGCCTGATAAAGACACTTTTGCTGTGCATGCTCTCTGGTTTTTGTGGCACTGGCATCCCATTCTGTGACTAAAGCAGCCTCTATTTAATAGCATAATAAACATTTGCACTTATTCTCATAGAAATCAGGCCTGATAAAGACACTTTTGCTGTGCATGCTCTCTGGTTTTTGTGGCACTGGCATCCCATTCTGTGACTAAAGCAGCCTCTATTTAATAGCATAATAAACATTTGCACTTATTCTCATAGAAATCAGGCCTGATAAAGACACTTTTGCTGGCCAAAGGCCTACTGGACCCTGCCAGCTCGATTCCTGCCCGGGGCATCCCATTCTGTGACTAAAGCAGCCTCTGTTTAAGACCATATAAGCATTTGTTCTTATCATATTTGAAATTAGGCCTGATAAAGACACTTTTGCTGGGCATAGCACTACTGGACCCTGCCAGGTGCACTCCTATTTGGGGCATCCCATTCTGTGACTACAGCAGCCTCTGTTTAAGACCATATAAGCATTTGCTCTTATCATATTTGAAATTAGGCCTGATAAAGACACTTTTGCTGGCCAAAGCACTCCTGTACCCTGCCAGCTCGATTCCTGCCCGGGGCATCCCATTCTGTGACTAAAGCAGCCTCTGTTTAAGACCATATAAGCATTTGCTCTTATCATATTTGAAATTAGGCCTGATAAAGACACTTTTGCTGGGCATAGCACAACTTGTCCCTGCCAGGTGTACTTACTGCTGGTTTTTAGGGCATCCCATTCTGTGACTACACCAGCCTCTATTTAAGAACCTAACCATTTGCACCTATTCTAATTGAAATTAGGCATGATAAAGACACTTTTGCTGTGCATAGTCTTACTGCTGCCTGCCAGGTGCTCTCTGGTTTTTGGGACATCCCATTCTGTAACATACCATTAGCCTCTGCATTAACTGTAAGCTGCACAGTTATTTAAAGAAATTTGGCCTGTATGAGCCTGCTAACACACTGCTGCTGTGTGCATATATACTGATCTCAAGTCTGCTTTGGGGCATCCCATTCTGTAACATACCATTAGCCTCTGCATTTACTGTAAGCTGCACATTTATTTAAAGAAATTTGGCCTGTATGAGCCTGCTAACACACTGCTGCTGTGTGCATATATACTGATCTCAAGTCTGCTTGGGGCATCCCATTCTGTAACATACCATTAGCCTCTGCATTTACTGTAAGCTGCACAGTTATTTAAAGAAATTTGGCCTGTATGAGCCTGCTAACACACTGCTGCTGTGTGCATATATACTGATCTCAAGTCTGCTTTGGGGCATCCCATTCTGTAACATACCATTAGCCTCTGCATTTACTGTAAGCTGCACATTTATTTAAAGAAATTTGGCCTGTATGAGCCTGCTAACACACTGCTGCTGTGTGCATATATACTGATCTCAAGTCTGCTTTGGGGCATCCCATTCTGTAACATACCATTAGCCTCTGCATTAACTGTAAGCTGCACAGTTATTTAAAGAAATTTGGCCTGTATGAGCCTGCTAACACACTGCTGCTGTGTGCATATATACTGATCTCAAGTCAGCTTGGGGCATCCCATTCTGTAACATACCATTAGCCTCTGCATTAACTGTAAGCTGCACATTTATTTAAAGAAATTTGGCCTGTATGAGCCTGCTAACACACTGCTGCTGTGTGCATATATACTGATCTCAAGTCTGCTTTGGGGCATCCCATTCTGTAACATACCATTAGCCTCTGCATTAACTGTAAGCTGCACAGTTATTTAAAGAAATTTGGCCTGTATGAGCCTGCTAACACACTGCTGCTGTGTGCATATATACTGATCTCAAGTCTGCTTGGGGCATCCCATTCTGTAACATACCATTAGCCTCTGCATTAACTGTAAGCTGCACAGTTATTTAAAGAAATTTGGCCTGTATGAGCCTGCTAACACACTGCTGCTGTGTGCATATATACTGATCTCAAGTCTGCTTTGGGGCATCCCATTCTGTAACATACCATTAGCCTCTGCATTTACTGTAAGCTGCACATTTATTTAAAGAAATTTGGCCTGTATGAGCCTGCTAACACACTGCTGCTGTGTGCATATATACTGATCTCAAGTCTGCTTGGGGCATCCCATTCTGTAACATACCATTAGCCTCTGCATTTACTGTAAGCTGCACAGTTATTTAAAGAAATTTGGCCTGTATGAGCCTGCTAACACACTGCTGCTGTGTGCATATATACTGATCTCAAGTCTGCTTTGGGGCATCCCATTCTGTAACATACCATTAGCCTCTGCATTAACTGTAAGCTGCACAGTTATTTAAAGAAATTTGGCCTGTATGAGCCTGCTAACACACTGCTGCTGTGTGCATATATACTGATCTCAAGTCTGCTTGGGGCATCCCATTCTGTAACATAACATAACCTACCTACCATACTAAGCAGCTCTCTTATTTAAACTAAGCAGGCCTCTTGGAGGCTGAGTGTCCACTTTTGGGTGTGCATTTATATTCGGTTTCATATACAGTGGGGTATCCCAATTTGTAAGATAACCTACCCCAACCATGTAAACTAAATAGGCCTGTTGCAGCCTGAGTTTCTCTGCTTGCGTATGGCCTGCATTACAATCTGTCTCTTTCAATGACACTGCTGCCTGGGGTATCCCAATTTGTAAGATAACCTACCCCAACCATGTAAACTAAAGGTTACGTCCTTCCAGAAGGAAAACTTATGCCGAACACTATTTTTGTTAGGGGCATTGACCTTTGGATTGATCGGCATGAAATTAATTTTTTTTTTTCAAAGTATGGCGCTGTGAAGAAGGTCAAAATGATGTCTCATACTTGGATTATTGTTACTTTTTGTTCAGCTTGAAATATAACAGGCCACACGGGCATCCCAAGGCACATGCTATTTGAAACCTATCTGTTATACAACATAAGCGTTGATCAGGCTACTTCAGTTTGCACTTGTTTTTGACTGATTTTAATAAACCAGGCCGCAGGGCACCCCAAAGCTGCACCTTGCACCCTATCTGGTATACAACATAAGCGTTGATCAGCATCAGCTTCATTAAGCTACTTCAGTTTGCACTTCCTTTTTGACTGCTTTCATTTAACCAGGCCGCAGGGCACCCCAAAGCTGCACCTTGCACCCTACCTGTTTATACTAAATAAGCATCTACAGCCTCAGCTTTATTAAGTTATTGCATTTTGAATTGGTTTTGGTCTGCTTTAAATACACCAGGCCGCAGGGCATCCCAAACCTGCATGTTGCACCCCATCTGTTATACTAAATAAGCGTTGATCAGCATCAGCTTTATTAAGCTATTGCATTTTGCATTGGTTTTTGTACTGCTGCCAAAACACTAGCCCATATGGGCATCCCAAACCAGCACATGTCACCCTATCTGTTATACTAAATAAGCTTCTACAGGCCCTTTTTTTATTTATTTATTTTTATTTATATAGAGCTGCAATAGCTTATATTGTGAGGTTAATTTGCCATTTTGCAGCATAATATAGAGCAGCCCCTGTGTAAATCTGAGGGGCAATAGCTTATATAGTGAGGTAAATTTGCCATTTTGCTTCGTTATATAGAGCAGGCCCTGTGTAAATCTGAGGGGCAATAGCTTATATTGTGAGGTAAATTTGCCATTTTGCAGCATAATATAGAGCAGCCCCTGTGTAAATCTGAGGGGCAATAGCTTATATTGTGAGGTAAATTTGCCACTTTGCAGCATAATATAGAGCAGCCCCTGTGTAAATCTGAGGGGCAATAGCTCATATAGTGAGGTAAATTTGCCATTTTGCTTCGTTATATAGAGCAGCCCAGTTGCCATCTAAATCAACTACTGTCCGGCCAGTACAGCTTTTCCAGGGCAAACTCTGCTAGTTGCGGGCACAAGTCAAGTTTGGCTTCCCAGCAAATCCAGTGGATCTTGAAGGTGTGTTGGCATGGTCATGTCAAGGTATGACATGACCTGCTGTTTGAGGTCCAGCTCCAGGTCTTCCTGCTGCTCATGAGTAGACTCACTATGCGGGTGTAGAAAGCTACTCACTAGCGACTGAAGACTGAGGCTGCTGCTGATGGAGCTGCTGCTGCTGCTCCTTCCACCCCCCCAGCAGCCATGGCAGTGGAAGGTGATCGCAGAGGTCCCCCCGAGTCAGACCTGCGGGAGTATGGGCCATGGCGCAGATAGACATCGCCCAACTGACTACGTGGGATGTCTCTGTAGTAGGTCAGTTTGTCCTCCCTCTCAGTGGGCGTAAAAAATGCCCCCATTTTGTGCCGGAAGCGAGGGTCCAATAAGTTGGAGAGCCAGAAGTCTTCCCGCTGACAAATGGAGACAATTCTGCGCTCACTAGTACGCAAGCATGTGAGCATGCATCGTGCCATTTGTGCAAATGACTCGGAGGGACTACCTGTCTCCATCTCCACTGTAAACTGCCACGGTGTGTCTGGGTCCTCTGTCTCACCTTACTCACAACCCTCTAGCTCCTGTGGCTGCTCCTGCTCCTCCTCTTCTGTCAGATGACTAGATAAAATGGTCATTTTGTGAAACCTAAACTGTGGTTTGCTTTGCCCCACCCCCTCCTCCTCCTCCACTTCAGCCCCCACAGGCTTCATGTGGCTGTGAAATGTATGTGCCATGTCTCCAGTGCCCTGACCAGCCATGGTTTCCAACATGTGTTGTAGTACATGAAGCAGTGGAATCTCATCGTTCATCTCATAGTCCTGGCAACTGACTAATAACGTAGCTTCCTCAAAGGGCCTGAGCAAACGGTCGGTGTCACGTATGAGCTGCCAATGGTTTACATTGAATTTACACAGGTGTCCCCCTATCCGTTTGGATCATCCAGAAATCCGTGATGGCTTTTCTCTGTTCCTATAGTGCAGTGGTCCTCAACCCTGTCCTCAAGGCCCACCAACAAGTCATGTTTTTTGGATCTCCAAATAGCCAGCTCTATTGCTCTGCAGCTGCACTAATTACTCCACCTGTGCATCTTTGTGGAGATCTGCAAAACCTGGCCTGTTGGTGGGCCTTGAGGACAGGGTTGGGGACCACTGCTATAGTGGATCCTGCATATGGAGGGTGGAATTCCAACGGGTGGAAACATCGCAAATCAGACTATGGTGGGGTACACCGTTGTGACGCTGAGGCTCAATAGGGTTGTGCTTCGTGGTGTAGGAGTGCCAGAAGTGCATGCTAACTTTCTTTCCTGTTGTTCTTTCAGATGGGGGCAAGACTTAAAAACTAGACTGAACACGTGCTGCTGCTGCTGCCAACTTCTGCCAACTCCAGGGTGTGATTCATCCAATTTTTGGGCTCCTGAAGCCAACTCCAGTGTATATTTGGGCTCCTGCTGCTGCTGCTGTCAACTCCTGCCAACTCCAGGGTGTGATTCATCCAATTTTTGGGCTCCTGAAGCCAACTCCAGTGTATATTTGGGCTCCTGCTGCTGCTACTGTCAACTCCTGCCAACTCCAGGGTGTGATTCATCCAATTTTTGGGCTCCTGAAGCCAACTCCAGTGTATATTTGGGCTCCTGCTGCTGCTGCTGTCAACTCCTGCCAACTCCAGGGTGTGATTCATCCAATTTTTGGGCTCCTGAAGCCAACTCCAGTGTATATTTGGGCTCCTGCTGCTGCTACTGTCAACTCCTGCCAACTCCAGGGTGTGATTCATCCAATTTTTGGGCTCCTGAAGCCAACTCCAGTGTATATTTGGGCTCCTGCTGCTGCTACTGTCAACTCCTGCCAACTCCAGGGTGTGATTCATCCAATTTTTGGGCTCCTGAAGCCAACTCCAGTGTATATTTGGGCTCCTGCTGCTACTACTGTCAACTCCTGCCAACTCCAGGGTGTGATTCATCCAATTTTTGGGCTCCTGAGGCCAACTCCAGTGTATATTTGGGCTCCTGCTGCTGCTGCTGCCAACTTCTGCCAACTCCAGGGTGTGATTCATCCAATTTTTGGGCTCCTGAGGCCAACTCCAGTGTATATTTGGGCTCCTGCTCCTGCTGCTGCCAACTTCTGCCAACTCCAGGGTGTGATTCATCCAATTTTTGGGCTCCTGAAGCCAACTCCAGTGTATATTTGGGCTCCTGCTGCTGCTGCCAACTTCTGCCAACTCCAGGGTGTGATTCATCCAATTTTTGGGCTCCTGAGGCCAACTCCAGTGTATATTTGGGCTCCTTCTGCCCCTCATAGTGATGCCACTTCAACTCTCTGCAATTGTGCCGCTCTGCGATTCTATTAGCGATGCCTCTGATCTGCATGTGATATTTCTTCAAAGTATTATTTAACAAACCCAGCACGCATCCTGTGCGTGTTACAGCAAGGCTGAATGGTTTACAACCCTATTGAGGCTGTAGGAGGCTCAGAAATAGCCGTTTTTAATAGCGATTCGTCGCGAATTTATTCGGGTCGAAACGATTTTTGTCGGAAAATTCGGCGAATCAGTCGAATCGAATTTTTCAAAAGTTCGCTCATCTCTAGTCCTCTTTACCAACAAAACCTTGTTATATACCCGGTGCGTATAGGCACCATTTCACCTTCTGGCAGTATACGGCTGTATAGCCAGGTGTTCTTCTTAAAAATATTTTTAGATTTGGCATAACGCGTGGCCAAAAAAGTAAAACGTCTGAAATGCGGAGGGCTAGCGCAAAGGGACGTGGACGAGGACGGGGGCGCGGAAATGCTGGTGGGGGCACAAACCGCGTTGAAGCCAGTGGGGATACAATGCGTGCTGGTGAGGGGCAGCCAGCATTACGCTCATCCAGCTTCCCTGCCTTTATGGGACAGTTATGCGGGGGGCGGGGTACACCTCTGTTAAAGCCTGAGCAGCGTGAACAGGTGGTGCAATGGATGGCCGATAACGCTTCCAGTCACTTGTCCACCACCCAGTCATCCACACAGTCTCACTCTGACCCTCCTTCCTCCCAACCTGGCCAACAGAGTCAGCCCACCCTTGACCCCTCCCAGGACCTCTTTTCGGGTCCTTTTCCAGATGTCCAGGAGCTAGCAGAGGAATTTGTTTGTAGTGATGCCCAAACACTTGAGTATCCGCCATCTGCTAGTGATGTGGACCCGGAACCAGCATCTGCTATCATGAGCGATGATGATGAGACGCAGTTGCCATCAAGGGAGGCTGTTGGAATGTCCAGTGGGCAGGAGGAGGAGCAGAGAGAGGAAGTGGAAGAGGAGGTGGTGGACGACGAAATGACCGACCCCACTTGGACAGGGGTGATGTCCAGCGGGGAAAGCAGTGGAGATGCGGTCTGCGCATCACCGAATAAGGCAGCAAGAGGCAGAGGACAGTCCAGAGGCAGAGGACAGTCCAGACAGAGAAGGCAGGCCACAGCCAGCAGGGCCGAAGCTCTTCCCGGCAGCAGGCAGTCGCGCGAAGCTCCCCCATCGAGGCCTCGTACTTCTGTGGTGTGGAGATTTTTTAATGTTTGCGCGGATGACAAACTGAGCGCGGTTTGCGCAATCTGCCACTCAAAACTGAGTAGGGGCTCTGAGAAGAGCAATCTGACCACCTCAGGCATGCGCCGTCACTTGGAATTCAAGCACTGGGCTGAGTGGGAGAGAGCAAACGCAATACAACCTGCGCCCGGTCTTGCTGCCACTGCCTCTTCCCCTTTGTTGTGTGCTGCCACTGCGGTCCAGACCTCCAGCCAGGACACCTCCACATCTGCCTCTGCCTCGGCTACTTTGGGGCCTTCTCCTTCAGCCCCCCCTTCCCCCGCATCTTCGTCTGCACCTTCCATCTCCTCGTCCCATCAACTGTCCATCTCGCAGGCGTTCAACCGCAGGCGGAAGTACGCCTCCAGTCACCCCCAAGCCCAAGCCTTAACCTGCCTCATCTCCAAACTGCTGGCTCTGGAGATGTTGCCGTTTTGGCTTGTGGAGACGCAGGCCTTCCGCGACCTGATGGCGGCTGCCGCACCTCGCTATTCCGTCCCTAGCCGCCACTATTTTTCCCGGTGTGGCGTCCCCGCCCTGCACCAGCACGTGTCGCGTAACATCAGGCGGACCCTGAGGTACGCAGTCAGCGCAAAGGTCCACTTGACCACCGACTCGTGGACAAGCGCTTGCGGCCAAGGACGCTACATCTCTTTGACGGCACACTGGGTGAATGTTGTGGAAGCGGGGACGGGGTCGCAAACAGGGACGGCCTACATACCACCCCCGCCCAAGATTGCCAGCACAGGTTCTGATAGACCCCCCTCCTCTTCCTCCTCCTCCTCCTCCTCCTCCTCCTCCTCTGCCTTAACATCGCCCTCAGCCCCTAGCTGGAAGCGTTGCAGCACTGGCACGGGGAGACGTCAGCAGGCGGTGCTTAAGCTCATCAGCTTGGGCGACAGGAAGCACAGCGCCGCAGAGGTGAGGCACGCCATATTGCAGCAGACAGAGATGTGGCTGTCGCCGCTGCAGCTAGGACCAGGCATGGTCGTGTGCGATAACGGCCGTAACCTGGTGGCGGCTCTGGAGCTTGCAGAACTCAATCACGTACCATGCCTGGCCCACGTTTTTAATTTGGTAGTACAAAAGTTTCTAAAGACTTACCCCAACCTGGCAGAGCTACTGGTCAAAGTGCGGCGCTTGTGCGCTCACTTTCGGAAGTCAACTGTAGCTGCTGCTAGCTTAAAAAAAAATCCAGCAACGCCTCCATTTGCCTCAACATCGGCTGTTGTGCGACCTGCCCACTCGCTGGAATTCCACCTATTGCATGTTGGCCAGGGTGTGTGAGCAGCAGAAAGCATTGATGGAGTACCAGATGATGCATCCACGCGTGCCTCCAACTCAGCTCCCTCAGTTTGCCAACCACGAGTGGCCATGGATGGCAGACATATGCGATGTATTGCGTATCTTTGAGGAGTCCACTAAGAAGGTCAGCAGCAAGGACGCTATAGTGAGCGTAACCATCCCGCTCCTAGGCGTCCTTAAAGAATCGCTCATCGCAATAAGGGAGAACGCATTGCACACAGAGGAGATGGGGGTAGGAGGAGACGCAAGGCAGGTAGACAGTCAGACCACACTTTTGTCTGCTGCTCGGTGGCAGTTGCAGGAGGAGGATGAGGAGGAGGAGGACAACGTGGAGGTGGCTGTGGAAGAGGATGCTGGCGGCGAGGGTAGCAGTCAGGCTGTGTGCGTCCCATTGGTTCAGCGCGGATGGGGCGGAGAGGAGGAGGAAGAGGAGGAAATGGAAAATGATCCTTCTGGTGGGGGCAGTGAGGTCATGCCTACTCAGAGTCTGGCACACATGGCTGACTTCATGCTGGGCTGCTTTTCCCGGGACATACGTGTTGTCCGGATATTGGAGAACAAACTATACTGGGTCTTCGCACTCCTGGACCCCCGGTATAAAGATAACTTCTCCTCTTTTATTCCGGTAGAGGAGAGGACGAATCGATTACTGGAATACCAGAGGGAACTCTTGCAGAACATGATGCAGATTTTCCCACCCAGCATCGCTGGCGGCAGAGAGGAGAGTGTCTCCCAGAGTCTGACAACATCGATCAGGCCCACAGCCACCAGGGGAACACTCTCCAAGGTGTGGGACACGTTCATGTCACCCCCTCGTGCAACTTCCATCACTGCGGGGCCCGCTATCAGCAGGAGGGACAAGTATCGGCGGATGTTGCGGGACTACCTGGCAGACCACACCCCTGTCCTCCCCGATCCCTCGGCGACCTACACTTACTGGGTCTCAAAGTTGGACACGTGGCTGGAACTGTCCCTGTACGCCTTGGAGGTGCTTGCCTGCCCTGCCGCCAGCGTGCTATCAGAAAGGGTGTGTTCAGCGCAGCCGGGGGCATTATAACCGATAAGCGCAGCCGCCTGTCAACCGACAGTGCCGACAGGCTGACGCTAATCAAAATGAACAGCAAGTGGATTGACCCAGACTTTGCTTGTACAACAGTGGAAAGCAGCCAAGAGTGAAGTGCCATCTGTATGAAGTGCCATTTCCTCCTCCTCCTCCTCCTCCTCCTCCTTAACCGCCGTAGAATTGCTGTATTAATGAAAAAAATTATGGCTCACCTCTTAGGCTTAATACAATCAATTTTTAAGAGGTCTCAACTCTTGGGCCTCCACACAATTTTTAAAAGGTCTCAGCTCTTGGGCCTCCACACAATTTTTAAGAGGTCTCAGCTCTTGGGCCTCCACACAATTTTTAAGAGGTCTCAGCTCTTGGGCCTCCACACAATTTTTAAAAGGTCTCAGCTCTTGGGCCTCCACACAATTTTTAAAAGGTCTCAGCTCTTGGGCCTCCACACAATTTTTAAAAGGTCTCAGCTCTTGGGCCTCCACACAATTTTTAAAACATAGCAGCCCTAATAAGGGCTCTCAATGACTCTCTTGTCTTCTGGTAGCTGGTATATATGGTGGTAAAAGGTATATTCTGAGCTTCTGGGGCCCTGCCTGACTACATAGGATATGAGCTATATACTGTTCAACATAGTAGCCCTAATAAGGGCTCTTAAGGACTGTCTTGTCTTCTGGTAGCTGGTATATATGGTGGTAAAAGGTATATTCTGAGCTTCTGGGGCCCTGCCTGCCTACATAGAAAATGAGCTATATACTGTTCAACATAGCAGCACTAATAAGGGATTAAGGACTCTCTTGTCTTCTGGTAGCTGGTATATATGGTGGTAAAAGGTATATTCTGAGCTTCTGGGGCCCTGCCTGACTACATAGAAAATGAGCTATATACTGTTCAACATAGTAGCCCTAATAAGGGCTCTTAAGGACTCTCTTGTCTTCTGGTAGCTGGTATATATGGTGGTAAAAGGTATATTCTGAGCTTCTGGGGCCCTGCCTGACTACATAGGATATGAGCTATATACTGTTCAACATAGTAGCCCTAATAAGGGCTCTTAAGGACTCTCTTGTCTTCTGGTAGCAGGTATATATGGTGGTAAAAGGTATATTCTGAGCTTCTGGGGCCCTGCCTGACTACATAGAAAATGAGCTATATACTGTTCAACATAGTAGCCCTAATAAGGGCTCTTAAGGACTGTCTTGTCTTCTGGTAGCTGGTATATATGGTGGTAAAAGGTATATTCTGAGCTTCTGGGGCCCTGCCTGACTACATAGGATATGAGATATATACTGTTCAACATAGTAGCCCTAATAAGGGCTCTTAAGGACTGTCTTGTCTTCTGGTAGCTGGTATATATGGTGGTAAAAGGTATATTCTGAGCTTCTGGGGCCCTGCCTGCCTACATATGAGCTATATACTGTTCAGCATAGTAGCCCTAATAAGGGCTCTCAATGACTCTCTTGTCTTCTGGTAGCTGGTATATATGGTGGTAAAAGGTATATTCTGAGCTTCTGGGGCCCTGCCTGACTACATAGAAAATGAGCTATAAACTGTTCAACATAGCAGCACTAATAAGGGATTAAGGACTCTCTTGTCTTCTGGTAGCTGGTATATATGGTGGTAAAAGGTATATTCTGAGCTTCTGGGGCCCTGCCTGACTACATAGGATATGAGCTATATACTGTTCAACATAGTAGCCCTAATAAGGGCTCTTAAGGACTGTCTTGTCTTCTGGTAGCTGGTATATATGGTGGTAAAAGGTATATTCTGAGCTTCTGGGGCCCTGCCTGACTACATAGAAAATTAGCTATATACTGTTCAACATAGTAGCCCTAATAAGGGCTCTTAAGGACTCTCTTGTCTTCTGGTAGCTGGTATATATGGTGGTAAAAGGTATATTCTGAGCTTCTGGGGCCCTGCCTGACTACATAGGATATGAGCTATATACTGTTCAACATAGTAGCCCTAATAAGGGCTCTTAAGGACTCTCTTGTCTTCTGGTAGCTGGTATATATGGTGGTAAAAGGTATATTCTGAGCTTCTGGGGCCCTGCCTGACTACATAGAAAATTAGCTATATACTGTTCAACATAGTAGCCCTAATAAGGGCTCTTAAGGACTCTCTTGTCTTCTGGTAGCTGGTATATATGGTGGTAAAAGGTATATTCTGAGCTTCTGGGGCCCTGCCTGACTACATAGGATATGAGCTATATACTGTTCAACATAGTAGCCCTAATAAGGGCTCTTAAGGACTCTCTTGTCTTCTGGTAGCTGGTATATATGGTGGTAAAAGGTATATTCTGAGCTTCTGGGGCCCTGCCTGACTACATAGAAAATGAGCTATAAACTGTTCAACATAGCAGCACTAATAAGGGATTAAGGACTCTCTTGTCTTCTGGTAGCTGGTATATATGGTGGTAAAAGGTATATTCTGAGCTTCTGGGGCCCTGCCTGACTACATAGGATATGAGCTATATACTGTTCAACATAGTAGCCCTAATAAGGGCTCTTAAGGACTGTCTTGTCTTCTGGTAGCTGGTATATATGGTGGTAAAAGGTATATTCTGAGCTTCTGGGGCCCTGCCTGACTACATAGAAAATTAGCTATATACTGTTCAACATAGTAGCCCTAATAAGGGCTCTTAAGGACTCTCTTGTCTTCTGGTAGCTGGTATATATGGTGGTAAAAGGTATATTCTGAGCTTCTGGGGCCCTGCCTGACTACATAGGATATGAGCTATATACTGTTCAACATAGTAGCCCTAATAAGGGCTCTTAAGGACTCTCTTGTCTTCTGGTAGCTGGTATATATGGTGGTAAAAGGTATATTCTGAGCTTCTGGGGCCCTGCCTGACTACATAGAAAATGAGCTATAAACTGTTCAACATAGCAGCACTAATAAGGGATTAAGGACTCTCTTGTCTTCTGGTAGCTGGTATATATGGTGGTAAAAGGTATATTCTGAGCTTCTGGGGCCCTGCCTGACTACATAGGATATGAGCTATATACTGTTCAACATAGTAGCCCTAATAAGGGCTCTTAAGGACTGTCTTGTCTTCTGGTAGCTGGTATATATGGTGGTAAAAGGTATATTCTGAGCCTCTGGGGCCCTGCCTGACTACATAGAAAATGAGCTATATACTGTTCAACATAGTAGCCCTAATAAGGGCTCTTAAGGACTGTCTTGTCTTCTGGTAGCTGGTATATATGGTGGTAAAAGGTATATTCTGAGCTTCTGGGGCCCTGCCTGACTACATAGAAAATGAGCTATATACTGTTCAGCGTAGTAGCCCTAATAAGGGCTCTTAAGGACTGTCTTGTCTTCTGGTAGCTGGTATATATGGTGGTAAAAGGTATATTCTGAGCTTCTGGGGCCCTGCCTGACTACATAGAAAATGAGCTATATACTGTTCAGCGTAGTAGCCCTAATAAGGGCTCTTAAGGACTGTCTTGTCTTCTGGTAGCTGGTATATATGGTGGTAAAAGGTATATTCTGAGCTTCTGGGGCCCTGCCTGACTACATATAAAATGAGCTATATACTGTTCAGCGTAGTAGCCCTAATAAGGGCTCTTAAGGACTGTCTTGTCTTCTGGTAGCTGGTATATATGGTGGTAAAAGGTATATTCTGAGCTTCTGGGGCCCTGCCTGCCTACATATGAGCCATATACCGTTCAGCGTAGTAGCCCTAATAAGGGCTCTTAATGACTCTCTTGTCTTCTGGTAGCTGGTATAGATGGTGGTAAAAGCGATATTCCGAGCTTCTGGGGCCCTGCCAGCGACAGCCTGTCTTTCCCTGCTGTGAGCGTCTGTCCCTCACTAAGTTCAAGCTGCTAATGCTGACGAAGAGGAAGTGCTGAGTTTTGTATATTCGAGGTCACATGGTTTTTCCAGCCAATGCGTGTAGACGCCGTTTTCGCGATGCCAGCGTCCTCCCAGGACCTGTCCCACCCCCCCTGCATGGTGATTGGTGTAAAAAACGCGCAAGGGAAGGTGGGAGGGGAAACGAATTGTGAGTGCGCCATCGCCGCTGTACTCGATCGAAATCGAGTATGACGAACAGCGTAGTATTCGATCGAATACCGGCTCGGTCGAATACTACTCGCTCATCACTAAATATAAACACTTTGAATGGGCAAATGAATCTTTTATTGCAGCAGGTTGGTTGTATCACCAGGGAAGCCACTTATTATCATACTGGCCAAGCTGTAGATCACTCGTCAACCATCATCCAATGGCAGGCAGTCATAGGGCCCAGGATTGGTTGGTTGACTATTAGCATGTGGATCCTCACCCAGATAAAGCCGAAGGTGGAACTATTGGCCTGATGCAGAGCCTCCCCGTTCACCTATCCCGTGCGTTTTCCCGTTGATTTTGTGCTGTGATCAGGTCAGGAAAGGGTGCTACGTTGCTTTTTGTGTGCGTTTATGCGCTCAGGTGTGTCGGCATGCGCCTTTACAATTGACGGCTCGCAAGAGGCTCAACTCCGTGAAAACGGACTGGCCTTTGATTGTTCCGTTTTTTAAATGATTCAGAGCCTTGATTTATGATTGAAACAAGCCCCATTTAACGAGGGTGTCGACGCTTCACTTATGGGCAGTCTTAGCAGCCGTATTTGATCTTTGTGACTTGGAAATGCATTCTGCTGTGCGCGAGCATCAAAGGCGTCAGCTACGCGGCCTGGTTCTTTTGAGCATGGCAGGTCCAAAAAACATTAAGGAAAAAACTTAGCAAAAAATTTACCCTAAAAATGGAGCAAAATAAAAAAACCCTAGATAAGCACAACATACTTACAAGGCAAAACTGATGATGTTTTTCATTCACAGATCAAAGAAAAGGGCAACAATGAGCACCAAGAAGAGCCTCCTGCCTGTGCTGTTCTTTAAAATGTTTAACAAAAAAATTACCATTTTTAAAAAAAATGACATTTTCTTTAAAAAAATGTAAGTAAAAAAAAAAAAATGTGGTGTGTTCTCTTTCCTGCCACTGTACGTTCTCACAACATAACCATACAGTTACATGTCCCAAAAGGTAAGTATATGGGACAAGGAATAGGAGGAAGAAGAAGGAGAAGGAGAAGACATTAAGGTAAGCATTAAACACAGGGAATAAGAAGAAGAAGAATAGTAGTTTAAGGTAAGTTTTGGTGTTGGTAAAAGTCACAATTTGATGTATGAGGGAAGCTTGAGGGTGGACTAGGGATGTGCGCTTGCGTGGACACAGATTGACAACAGGAAAACCATGAAAATGTAAGTATACATGGAAAAACAGTCGGAATTGGGGTGAAAACGGAAACAGATGGCATTGGCAAGAAGCTACGTTTGGAAACGCATTAAAAAGGAGGCAAAAACGGATCGTCCGTGTGAACGGGCACGGAACCCACGACCACACGGAAAGCACCCGAGAGGGGAAAAAAACACTTCCCGAATGAAGACACATAAACGGATCAGTAACGGAGCTCTCCCGACGGCGGCTCTGAATCACATTTGAACCCCGAGACAAATGGAATGAAAACGAGACTTCAGAGAAACGGAACAAAATAAGGTCAGTTCTGGGGAGGCTCTGCATCAGGCCATATGAGTAGAACATGATGGGAACAAACTGGCGGCTTGCACGTACAGATACATTTGAAAAAGTTTTCAAAACTTTCTGCTGAACTTGCTGAAGCAGAGTGTGATGCCCAGCGGGACCCCCGCCTTCTGTAAGCTGACAGTCCCCAATCTCCGCCGCCGCTTTCGCCTATAGTCAAGCCCCCGTTCGTCGGAACGCTAGGAACGCCTCGCCGACCAGGACTTAAAAGACGCAAAGGATGTCAGCTTACGGAGAAGAGCGATGAACCACGAGGGTATCCCGAAGCCGAGATCATACACGGGTAGTCAGTCTGAAGTTTGTCTACTCGGGTAAGGCAGAAGAATGGTCAGAAACGAGCTGAGGGTCAGCAAACGGATTTTGAGGTCGGGCAGGCAAACTAGGATGGTCAGACGAAGCCGGGTCAGTCATGAGTAAAGCACACACGGGCAGGCTGATTCATTACTAGCGCCAAGTAACGGCAGATGAGCGTCTGTACAGCGGCGCTAAGAGCGACCGCTAGTGGTCGCTCTGATCGGCCGTGAGTCGCTATTACAGAGCGCCTCAGTCGCTGTAGTAACATGGCCGGCATTGATAAATTTGATGTGTGAGTCGCTATAACACCAGTACAGAGCTATATGGAAGCGAACGATAGCGACTGGTCACTGTGAGCCACTCAAAACATATTCATAAAAAGAAAAACAGCCTCACACAGCGCCGGCGCTCAAAATTGTGTCGCTGTAGCGCAGAGCGCCAGACGCTGTGTGATTAAAGTCTGTTTCTGAACATATCCACCAGTAACAAAGCAAAAACACATGGAATTACATTGTTATTACATTGTGACATTAACACTTTAATACCAGACCTGTAATGACAATTCTGCATAAAAATATAAAAAATCAAAAACGTTTCAAAAACGACATTTAATAAACCATGAGAGGTCACACAGTGATTTGAAAAAAAAAAAAATAAATAAAAGAAAACGCTGTTTAAACAGAAGAAAAGGAACGTCCATTGAAATGTATGGGAGAGTGGCAGATAGCGACAGGTAATACCTGGCTCTGGAAGCCACAGCGCCAACGCTATACACTGAGCCTTGGGTAATGATGAATCGGGCGCTACATGGCGCTGTTGCAGTCGCTCACCAGAATCGGCTTCACAAATGTGGCATTGCATACAGCGTCCGACGTTCACCAGATGCTACCTGCTGCCAGGGGCGGACTGGGACTAAAAAACGGCCCGGGACTTTTTGGGGTACACCGGCCCTGCTGCACTGCCTCTGGCCCAGTATAGTATCGTAATGTATATAAACCTTTTTTTTCGTTCCACAGCACGCACCCAGGGTTTAGAGGACAAAATAAGAAAGAAAATATTCTGAACCAAATGGTGGGATAAAATCCCCCATTACAGTCAGTGAGCGGCATCCCTCATTACAACCATTAAGTAGCATCCCTCATTACAAGCAGTGGGGGAATCCCTCATTACAGGCAGTGGGGGCATCCCTCATTACAAGCAGTGGGGGCATCCCTCCGTACAGGCAGTGGGGGTATCCCTCAGTACAGGCAGTGGGGGCATCCCTCATTACAAGCAGTGGGGGAATCCCTCATTACAGGCAGTGGGGGCATCCCTCATTACAAGCAGTGGGGGCATCCCTCAGTACAGACAGCGGAGGCATCCCTCCGTACAGGCAGTGGGGGCATCCCTCAGTACAGGCAGTGGGGGCATCCCTCAGTACAGGCAGTGGGGGCATCCCTCAGTACAGGCAGTGGGGCATCCCTCAGTACAGGCAGTGGGGCATCCCTCAGTACAGCCAGTGGGGCATCCCTCAGTACAGGCAGTGGGGGCATCCCTCATTACAAGCAGTGGGGGCATCCCTCCGTACAGGCAGTGGGGGCATCCCTCAGTACAGGCAGTGGGGGCATCCCTCAGTACAGGCAGTGGGGGCATCCCTCAGTACAGGCAGTGGGGGCATCCCTCAGTACAGGCAGTGGGGCATCCCTGAGTGCAAGCAGTGGAGCATCCCTCAGTACAGGCAGTGGGGGCATCCCTCATTACAGGCAGTGGGGGCATCCCTCATTACAAGCAGTGGGGGCATCCCTCCGTACAGGCAGTGGGGGCATCCCTCATTACGAGCAGTGGGGGAATTCCTAAGTACAGGCATTGGGGGCATCCCTCATTACAGGCAGTGGGGGCATCCCTCCGTACAGGCAGTGGGGGCATCCCTCAGTACAGGCAGTGGGGGCATCCCTCAGTGCAGGCAGTGGGGGCATCCCTCAGTGCAGGCAGTGGGGGCATCCCTCAGTACAGGCAGTGGGGGCATCCCTCAGTACAGGCAGTGGGGGCATCCCTCAGTACAGGCAGTGGGGGCATCCCTCAGTACAGGCAGTGGGGCATCCCTGAGTGCAGGCAATGGGGCATCCCTCAGTACAGGCAGTGGGGGCATCCCTCATTACAAGCAGTGGGGGAATCCCTCCGTACAGGCAGTGGGGGCATCCCTCAGTACAGGCAGTGGGGGCATCCCTCAGTACAGGCAGTGGGGGCATCCCTCAGTACAGCCAGTGGGGGCATCCCCCAGTACAGCCAGTGGGGGCATCCCTCATTACAAGCAGTGGGGGCATCCCTCAGTACAGGCAGTGGGGGCATCCCTCCGTACAGGCAGTGGGGGCATCCCTCAGTACAGGCAGTGGGGGCATCCCTCAGTACAGGCAGTGGGGGCATCCCTCAGTACAGGCAGTGGGGCATCCCTGAGTGCAGGCAGTGGGGGCATCCCTCAGTGCAGGCAGTAGGGGCATCCCTCAGTGCAGGCAGTGGGGGCATCCCTCAGTACAGGCAGTGGGGGCATCCCTCCGTACAGGCAGTGGGGGCATCCCTCCGTACAGGCAGTGGGGGCATCCCTCATACAGGCAGTGGGGGCATCCCTCAGTACAGGCATGGGGGCATCCCTCAGTACAGGCAGTGGGGGCATCCCTCAGTACAGGCAGTGGGGGCATCCCTCAGTACAGGCAGTGGGGGCATCCCTCAGTACAGGCAGTGGGGCATCCCTGAGTGCAGGCAGTGGGGGCATCCCTCAGTACAGGCAGTGGGGGCATCCCTCAGTATAGGCAGTGGGGGCATCCCTCAGTACAGGCAGTGGTGGCATCCCTCATACAGGCAGTGGGGGCATCCCTCAGTACAGGCAGTGGGGGCATCCCTCAGTACAGGCAGTGGGGGCATCCCTCAGTACAGGCAGTGGGGGCATCCCTCAGTACAGGCAGTGGGGGTATCCCTCAGTACAGGCATGGGGGGCATCCCTCAGTACAGGCAGTGGGGCATCCCTCATTTTCCCCTCCGCTGTACAAACACACACACCTTGATTCCTGGTGGGCGGAGGGCCGGTCTGCCCTCCACTGCTGTTCCGCAGCTGCCGCCGAAGCCGTGCATAGGCTGAGAATGACAGATGCGGGAGGGTGGGCCGTATCTGCCGTTTGTGGCCCCTCACTACTGTTCCCCCGGCCGCCGCTCCTGACGCTTTCAAACACACACATAGTACACACACATACACATGCTTACCGGCACTTCCTGGTCGGTGGGCGGGCCCCAGATGGTCGGCGTCCAATGAAAACAATGGACGCCACCCATAGACGCCCACCACATAACAACCAGAAGTGCCGGCAAATGTGTGTATGTGTGTTGTGTGTGTGCGGCCGGGGGAACAGCAGTGAGGGGCTGCGAATGGCAGATGCCGCCCACCCTCCCGCATCTGTCATTCGTGGCCTTTGGGATTTTGCCCGGTATGCCCTATGGCCAGCCCGCCCCTGCCTGCCGCTTATAAGGCACTACCTGTCGCTATCCCTTGATGAATAAACCCCTAAGTCACACCCTGAGCAATACTGGCTATAATGGGCAAAGGGGTCAGGGCTGAACTTTATTTTAAAGGGTGAATAGGAATACAGGGAATTATGTGTAGTGATTGGTGCGACTGTAATACAACCTGTGATTGGAACTGATCCCAGGGTCTGGACCTGGGCCGGCGTCAGCACCCGGCAACCCATCAGGGGTCCCACTGACAGCTGGCACAATGTGGATAAAGAACTGCACACACTTCCTTTCTCTGTCTCTCTGCTCCATCCATCCCCGTGTCCTCAGCTCTGCCTCATCCATCCCTATCCCCTGAGCCCTGACCCATTCATCCCTATCCCCTGAGCCCTGACTCATTCATCCCTATCCCCTGAGCTCTGACCCATCCATCTCTATCCCCTGAGTCCTGACCCATTCATCCCTATCCCCTGTGCCCTGACCCATTCATCCCCATCCCCTGAGCCCTGACCCATTCATCCCTATCCCCTGTGCCCTGACCCATTCATCCCTATCCCCTGTGCCCTGACCCATTCATCCCTATCCCCTGAGCCCTGACCCATTCATCCCTATCCCCTGAGCTCTGACCCATCCATCCCTATCCCCTGAGCCCTGACCCATTCATCCCTATCCCCTGAGCCCTGACCCATTCATCCCTATCCCCTGAGCCCTGACCCATTCATCCCTATCCCCCGAGCCCTGACCATTCATCCCTATCCCCCGAGCCCTGACCCATTCATCCCTATCCCCCGAGCCCTGACCCATTCATCCCTATCCCCCGAGCCCTGACCCATTCATCCCTATCCCCCGAGCCCTGACCCATTCATCCCTATCGCCCGAGCCCTGACCCATTCATCCCTATCCCCCGAGCCCTGACCCATTCATCCCTATCCCCCGAGCCCTGACCCATTCATCCCTATCCCCCTGAGCCCTGACCCATTCATCCCTATCCCCCGAGCCCTGACCCATTCATCCCTATCCCCCGAGCCCTGACCCATTCATTCCTATCCCCTGAGTCCTGACCCATTCATCCCTATCCCCCGAGCCCTGACCCATTCATCCCTATCCCCTGAGCCCTGACCCATTCATCCCCATCCCCTGAGACCTGACCCATTCATCCCCATCCCCTGAGCCCTGACCCATCATCCCTATCCCCTGAGCCCTGACCCATTCATCCCCATCCCCTGAGACCTGACCCATTCATCCCTATCTCCTGAGCCCTGACCCATTCATCCCCATCCCCTGAGCCCTGACCCATCATCCCTATCCCCTGAGCCCTGACCCATTCAGCCCTATCCCCCGAGCCCTGACCCATCTTTCCCTATCCCCTGAGCCCTGACCTATCTATCCTTGTTCTCTTAGCTCTGTCCCATTCATCTATGTTGCCTCAGCCTCCCTCTTCCTCAATACTTCCCCATTCATGTGGGACCAAAAATAGCTCCAATAGGGGGTCGGAGGGCAAACAGCCCTTCTTAGTTTTGGCCATACAATATATAGACCCCTGACCTGCGACTATCCACCACAACGGGGCCCACTGAGACCATGCCGCCCGAGGGCCCACATAAACCTGGAGCCGGCACTGGGCTGGATTACCCTGACCAGTCATCAGGCTGTCCAGCCCCTGAGACCCACAGGTGTAGTATACCTTTAATTAGACAGAGCGGCATCGGCTGCTTCCGGGAGCGGCGAGCGCTCTCTGCTCCAGACAGTCGGGGAACGCCGCGCCGGCCGGCAGACGCTCGATGCGGGTCCCCCCGGACTGGTGAGTTCCTCATACAGAGCTTCACTCTCAGAATATGAGACTTCCCACACCTTCCCCTGCCTCCCCCTGTCCTGGAATAATACGGTGAAGCATCGAGACTGACCTTTCATGAATATCCTCTTAAAATGAAGCGGTAGAAGCCGCTGCACAATCAAACGAAAGTGGACTAAAAATAAAACCTATGTCTGAGGAAACTTCTCCAAACACAGAGATTTCACCCTGTGCCAATCCAAGTCACCTGATGTCTGATATGTCCCGACCTGCGGAGAGACTAAACAAGAGGAATAAAACCTTTTTTTGTTCTTGTTTTGCTTCCTCTGCCAATACAGTGAGACGATTACGGAAAACAATACAAAGAGACCTGGATTTCCCAACAGGCCCAGGGGCAACTCTATTGGAGCAATTCCCCAAGACAAAACCGAAGATTTTCACTATCCTGAGTAAAGGGGGTGGGAGCAGCTCCATCACTATTATTTATACAAAATCATTATTATTATTCAGGGCCTGGGAACCAATTTACCGCCCAGTTTAACCCTCTCGTCATCTAAATATCAAGCAACAAACATGTCTAGCTGTGTGGAAAGACAGAGATTTGGTTGCACATATCTGCAGATACATGTGGAAATCACACTGCCCCGGCAAGGCACTCTGTGTTTAGTGTGGTCCCTACTCTTATTTTTGAGTCCCCAAAGTTGGGACATGCAATGCAGCCAGAGCTACTCACCTGGGAAGCTGCCAGCCTCCCTTTAAAAAACTCCACAGGGAGAGATCCATATTGACTGAATCCCTCCCTGTGTGTGCTCATGGCAATTCAACTGAGTAAAGGGGGTGGGAGCAGCTCCATCACTATTATTTATACAAAATTATTATTTATACAAAATTATTACCCACACACAGGGAGGGATTCAGTCAATATGGATTTCTCCTACAGCTTCCCAGGTGAGTAGCTCTGGCTGCATTGCATGTCCCAACTTTGGGGACTCAAAAATAAGAGTAGGGACCACACTAAACACAGAGTGCCTTGTTGGGGCAGTGTGATTTCCACATGTATCTGCAGATATGTGCAACCAAACCTCTGTCTTTCCACACAGCCAGACATGTTTGTCCTGTCCTGATCAGTCCCGGGACCGGGAGAGATTTTCTGAACGTTTCCTCGTCATTTCACAGCAATAGAAGAGGAAGCTGAGGCTTCGGTGTTTTCACTGCCGGAGTCCGATCAAATGAGCAATCACAACAATCCAGCGAAAGATAGTAAACAGCTAGAGCAGATACGGGGAGGCCGATTCATCAATAGCGCCAGGTAGCGACAGATGAGCGACTGTAGCGTGATTTTTTCAGCGCCAGCCAGTATTCGCTGTGCTTGGCCGGCATTAGCTTGATGACAGCGACTCAGTCGGTGTGCGGTAATGTTGAATACGGGCTGGGGAGTCGCTGTTTCACAGGTCCAGCGTTGTATGTGAGCGCCTGACAACGAATGGCCAGAGCGAACGGCTAGCTTCATATTCATCAAAAAATCACGCTCCGAATGTGCTGTCGCTGTCCATTCCTTGTTTAAACCCCAGAGCGCTGGCGGCGATCTGTATTAACTAGTTTTTAACCCCTAAACAACCATATTTTTTGAATGTAACATTATACATGTTTTTAGAATCATCCCGTTATATGAATACATTAATCTCAGACCTGTAAGATCAATTCTGCACATATTTTTTTTTTTTTTTTTTTGGACTTAAAAATAAATCCTAACATTGCAGAAGTGGTCTCCGATTTTTTGACATTAAAAAAATAAAAAAAAAAAATTATTACCAATTAATCATGAATTATTATAGATTGCTCCATTGAAATGCATTGGACATCGCCAGGGAGCGACAGCTCATACCTGGCGCTGTGAGGGAATTTGCAGCGGCGCTGTTCGGTCCAGGCGGCTTCATGATGAATGCCGCGCTAGCCGTCGCTCTCGCCGGCGCTAGCCTCATTTTGCTTGATAAATGCGTCATTGTGACCGCCGCGGGCGTACTTGAGTCGGTAGTTGCCGCTACCTGGCGCTCGTCAGACACTACCTGGCGCTATCGCTTGATGAATAAGGGCCTAAGAATTACAGCCAAGATACAGAACAAAAGTATTATACATACAAATATACACACACATTTATATATATTTAGTGGTATATTAAAAATAATTAAAGATATTGAGAATCATAACTGGCAAATTAAACAAGGGAAGAGGTGCTGTGCTGTGCCATGCAATGCAACTAACACAATAACAGATACTTAGGGCCTTATTTATCACGGGCTAGCGCCAGGTAGTGTCTGACGAGCGCCAGGTACCACCAGCTATCGGCGGCTACCGACTCAAGTACGCCCGGCGGCGGTCACAATGACGCATTTATCAAGCTAAATGAGGCTAGCGCCGGCGAGAGCGACGGCTAGCGCGGGATTCATCATGAAGCCGCCTGGACCGAACAGCGCCGCTGCAAATTCCTTCACAGCGCCAGGTATGACCTGTCGCTCCCTGGCATTGTCCAATGCATTTCAATGGAGCAATGTTTACTTAATCATAATTAATTGGTAATTTTTTTTTTTTTTTTTTTATGTCAAAAATTCTGAGACCACTTCTGCAATGTTCGGTTTTTTTTTAAAGTAAAAAAAATAAAAAATAAATTTGTGCAGAATTGATCTTACAGGTTTGATATTAATGTATTCATATTACAAAATGATTCAAAAAACATGTATAATGTTACAATCAAAAAATATGGTTGTTTAGGGGTTAAAAACTAGTTAACACCCATCGCCGCCAGCGCACTGGGGTTTAAACAAGGAATGGACAGCGCCAGCAAATTCGGAGCATGATTTTTTAATGAATATGAAGCAAGCCGTTCGCTCTGGCCATTCGTTGTCAGGCGCTCACATACAACGCTGAACCTGTGAAACAGCGACCCCTAAGCCCGTATTCAACATTACCGCACACCGACTGAGTCGCTGTCATCAAGCAAACGCCGGCCAAGCACAGCGAATACTGGCTGGCGCTGTAAAAATCACGCTACAGTCGCTCATCTGTCGCTACCTGGCGCTATTAATGAATCGGCCTCTAAGAATTACATCCCAGATACAGAACAAAAGTAATACACCAGAATAAATAAAATATATATATATATATTATAAATATATATTAAATAATTAAAGATACTGAAAATTACAAATGGCAAATTAAACAAGATAAGAGGCTCTGTGCTGTGCCATGCAACGAACAATAACATATACTAAGAATTACATCCAAGATACAGAATGAAAGTAATATATATATATATATATATATATATATATATATATATATATATATTAATAATAATAATGAAAGCTACTGAGAATTAAAGAGAAGAGGTGCTGTGCTGTGCTGTGCTATGTAACTAACAATAACAGATACTAAGAATTACATCCAAGATGCAGAATGAAAGTAATATATATATATATATATATATATATATATATATATATATATATATTGATATTGATATATATATATATATATATATATATATATATATATATATATATATAATGAAAGCTACTGAGAATTAAATCTCTGTCTTTCCACACAGCCAGACATGTTGCTTAATACTTGGATGACGAGAGGGTTAAACTGGGCGGTAAATTGGTTCCCAGGCCCTGAATAATAATAATAATAATTTTGTATAAATAATAGTGATTGAGCTACTCCCACCCCCTTTACTCAGTTTCACTATCCTGGGTTTTGCTTGGGATGCCTCACTGTAAGGGTAAGAATTAAAAGTAAGTGACTAAAAACGTTAAATGTATTAATTTTAGATGCTGGGGAATAGTTTTTTTAAGGGTTTGGGCTTTTCATTAAATGATGCTGAAGGTCCGCTTTAAGTCATAAACCAACTACATTATTAGACCTGGAAATCACAAGGCACGCATAGGTGGGTTTCCTGTCATGCCCGATATTATTATAGGGTCATCATCTTCTATAGGGCTTTACAAGGTATATCCGGAGAACTCAGGCTAGGAGCCATATACAACAGTGGTGTTGGTCTTATAGTGTATAAAGTGTCCAACCGATACATATGTAGTACTGTACAGTACTGCTGTAATCCAGAGGAGTGGGGCTTATGCACACAATATGATTTTCTTGAATAACTTACATTTTTTTATTTAAACATTTTAAAAATGTATATTTTTAATTTTTTTTTTTCACATATTTCATCCGAAAATATTCAGGAAGCACTGAAAAGTTACAAACATGACATTTCATGTTAAAGCCCAGACTTTGCTGAAAAAAACTATTTCCTGGAATTTCCTGCAAAAAACACAGTTTATGCATATATGACGCAAAATGGTGAAAAATGGCCTGGCAACAGAGGGTGACAAAATCTCCAGGTAGGCCGGCGGCAAAACTCTCAGTAGGTCAGTTTCTGTCCTGATCAGTCTCTCAGCCACTAAATCAATATCTTAGGTGATCAGCTGACTTATTGATCAATCAGTGGATCAGATGGCTCATGGCGCACAGTGGTCCAGTTGAGTAGGTGTCACGCAATGTGTATGGTCAGCCAGCAGCACGGGGGACCGGCCGGCCGCAGGGTGAAAGTCCCGGGAGCGGGAGGGGTTTTCTGGACGTTTCCTCGTCATTTCACAGCAATAGAAGAGGAAGCTGAGGCTTCGGTGTTTTCACTGCCGGAGTCCGATCAAATGAGGAATCACAACAATCCAGCAAAAGATAGTAAACAGCTAGAGCAGATACTAAGAATTACAGCCAAGATACAGAACAAAAGTATTATACATACAAATATACACACACACATTTATATATATTTAGTGGTATATTAAAAATAATTAAAGATACTGATGCCCTTATTCATCAAGCGATAGCGCCAGGTAGTGTCTGACGAGCGCCAGGTAGCGGCAGCTAACGGCGACTACCGACTCAAGTACGCCCGGCGGCGGTCACAATGACGCATTTATCAAGCAAAATGAGGCTAGCGCCGGCGAGAGCGACGGCTAGCGCGGCATTCATCATGAAGCCGCCTGGACCGAACAGCGCCGCTGCAAATTCCCTCACAGCGCCAGGTATGAGCTGTCGCTCCCTGGCGATGTCCAATGCATTTCAATGGAGCAATCTATAATTATTCATAATTAATTGGTATTAATTTTTTTTTTTTTTTTTTTAATGTCAAAAAATCGGAGACCACTTCTGCAATGTTAGGATTTATTTTTAAGTAAAAAAAAAATTAAAAAAAAATTTGTGCAGAATTGATCTAACAGGTCTGAGATTAATGTATTCATATTACAAAATGATTCTAAAAACATGTATAATGTTACATTCAAAAAATATGGTTGTTTAGGGGTTAAAAACTAGTTAATACACATCGCCGCCAGCGCTCTGGGGTTTAAACAAGGAATGGACAGCGACAGCACATTCGGAGCGTGATTTGTTGATGAATATGAAGCTAGCCGTTCGCTCTGGCCATTCGTTGTCAGACGCTCACATACAACGCTGGACCTGTGAAACAGCAACCCCCCAGCCCGTATTCAACATTACCGCACACCGACTGAGTCGCTGTCATCAAGCTAACGCCGGCCAAGCACAGCGAATACTGGCTGGCGCTGAAAAAATCACGCTACAGTCGCTCATCTGTCGCTACCTGGCGCTATTAATGAATCGGCCTCTAAGAATTATAACTGGAAAATTAGTGCTGTGCCATGCAACTAACAATAACAGATACGGGAATTACATCCCAGAAACAGAATGAAAGTAATATATATATATAAATAATAATGAAAACTACTGAGAATTAAAGAGAAGAGGTGCTGTGCTGTGCCATGCAACTAACAATAACAGATACTTACGGCCTTATTTATCAAGGGCTAGCGCCAGGTAGTGTCTAACGAGCGCCAGGTACCGCCAGCTAACGGCGGCTACCGAATCAAGTACGCCCGGCGGCGGTCACAATGACGCATTTATCACACTAAATGAGGCTAGCGCCGGCGAGAGCGTCAGCTAGCGCGGGATTCATTATGTAGCCGACTGCAACGAACAGCGCCGCTACTAATCCCATCACAGCGCCAGGTATGACCTGGCGCTCCCTGGCGTGGTCCAATGCATTTCAATGGAGCAATCTTTAAATAATCATAATTAATTGCTATTAATGTTTTTTTTTTTTTTTTTTTGTCAAAAATTCTGTGACCACTTCTGCAATGTTAGGATTTTTTTTTAAGTAAAAAAAAAAAAAAAAAAAAATTGTGCAGAATTGATATTACAGGTCTGATATTCATGTATTCATATTACAAAATGTTTAGAAAAACTTGTATAATTTTTACATTAAAAAAAATGGTTGTTTGGGGGTTAAAAACTACTTTACACACATCGCCGCCAGCGCTCTGGGGTTTAAACAAGGAATTCACAGCGCGAGAAATTTTTGAGCGTGATTTGTTAATGAATCTGCAGCAAGCCGTTCGCTCTGGCCATTCGCTGTCAAGCGCACCCATACAACGCGGAACCTGTGAAACAGCGACCCCTAACCCCGTATTCAACATTACCGCACACCGACTGAGTCGCTGTCAACAAGCAAACCCCGGCCAAGCACAGCGAATACTAGCTGGCGCTGTGAAATTCACGCTACTGGCGCTCATCTGTCGCTACCTGGCGCTATTAATGAATCGGCCTCCCCGAGGCAGATTCATTAATAGCGGCAGGTAGCGACAGTTGAGCGACTGTAGCGGCATTTTCAGAGCGCCCGCTAGTAGTTGCTGTGCTTGGCCGTTGTTCGGTAGTTGATAGCGACTCAGTCAGTTTGCCGTAATGTTGAATATTGGGTGACGAGTCGCTATTTAACAGGTTCCGCGCTGTATGGGAGCGCATGATAGCGACTGGTCAGAGCGACCGGCTCCCACCATATTCATTAACAAATCACGCTCAAAAAATTCTCGCGCTGTGAAATGCATGTTTAAACCCCAGAGCGCTGGCGGCGATGGGTTAAAAGTATTTTTTTAACCCCCAATCCACCATATTTTTGGAAACCAAAAAAAAAAAGTTTTTTAAATAATTTGGTAATATGAATACATTAATATCAGACCTGTAATATCAATTCTGTACATTTTTTTTTTATTTTTTTTTACCTTAAAAAAATTATTTAAAATGGCAGAAGTGGTCACAGAATTTTTCACATAAAAAAAAAAAAAAAAAATTAATAACAATTAATTATGAATATTTAAACATTGTTCCATTGAAATGCATTGGAGAGCGCCAGGTAGCGAGAGGTCATACCTGTCGCTGTTCAAGGTCGGACGCTGGTGCTGTGGGCTGAGGCTGGAATAATGATGAATGAGTCGCTATCTGGCGCTATCTCAGTCGCTAAGCAGGATTGGCTTGATAAATGTGTGATTGTGGTGGGGAGCCGGCGTTCTCGTGGCGGGGCCCGTCATTACCGGCCGCTCACCAGTCGCTACCTGTCGCTATTCCTTCATAAATAAGGGCCTGAAAATTACATCCAAGATACAGAACAAAAGTAATACACCGGAATAAATATATATATATATATATATATATATATATATATATATATATTAAAAATAATTAAAGATAATGAGAATTACAAATGGCATATTAAACAAGATAAGAGGCTCTGTGCCATGCAACGAATAACATATACTAAGAATTACATTCAAGATACAGAATGAAAGTAATATATATATATATATATATATATATATATTAATATTAATAATTAAAGATACTGAGAATTAAAAAGAAGAGGCTCTGTGCCGTGTCATGCAACAAACAATAACATATATTGAGAATTACATCTGACACATTGAACTGTAGAAGTGGCTCTGTGCATTGTCCACACATGAAGAACGATAACAGATACTGAGAATTACTCTCTGCTCGGGGAGGAGGCGCCGTGCGGCATCCACACATAAAGAACAATTACTGGGAATTACATCCAGAAGACAATAAGAGGCCAGCGCTGTGCCACGTCCACATCCCAGGATCAGTAACAGATACTGGGAACTACAAACCCAGCTTCCAGAACAATAGAAGAGGCGCCGTGCATACATCAGGATCGATAACAGATACCGAGACTGACAAGAGAAGAGAAGAAGAAGAACAGATACTAAGAATTAAAGTGGACCAAAACCCATCCTGGAGTCTATGCAGCCGTCAGCACGCTGGGATCTGCTCGCCTTACAGCTCCTGGGCGAAGGGGGCGGGAGCAGATGCGAGCGCGCTGATTGGACGAGAGGCTGCACATGTGTCGTAGGATCGGGGTGAGTGAGATCGGGCGACCTGGGGGGTTTCACACAGCGGGAAAGGATCAAAACCCAGGATAGTGAAAATGCTGGGTTTTGGTCCACTTGAGATCTGGACCAGAAGAAGAAGCAATATGCAGCGTCCACGTGTTAAAGAGAAACATCGGACCAAAAATAAAAAGGGGGGCGACTCCCCCCCCCATCGGCCGCTACTTACCTTTTGGATGCCGGATTCGGGATGCCCCCCACCGAGAGTAACAACACCCCGAAAGGTCAAAATCAGGTGTGTTGTTCCTCTTTAAAACAAGGAGCCCGACTGGCCCCAAAGCAGTGCGGCCCACCGGGCATTGTCCCGGGTCTCCCTATGGCCAGTCCTCCCCTTGTAACGGCAGAGTGTGAGTGCTGGGTGCAGCGGAGTCAAATCCAGACATTAGTGGAGTAACAGGAAGAGAAGGTCACCTTAACATGGTGGATAACACAGACAGGAAAAGGAGGTGATAGAGCGCAGCTATATATACAGGAAACACAACACAGCAGAAAAATGCATAGAGAGACTACAGATAAGCATTGGTAACAGCACCATCTACTGGCATAACTTGTGTAACTGGCTTTACTGGAACATGCAGTAAGATAATGTCACCTTACACCTTACATGGTGCATAACACACACAGGAAAAGGAAGTGATAGAGCGCAGATTAAACCGGACCTTCAGCATCATTTAATGAAAAGCCCAAACCCTTAAACTATTCCCCAGCATCTAAAATTAAAATATTTAAAGTTTTTAGTCACTTATTTATTACTCTTTCCCCCACTGGGCTGCAACTCTGTTCAGGACTCTAGGATACGCCAGCATCACATACTGAGGAGAGGAGAGCGGGATAATGTATAGGGGGCGGGTTATAGCTGTGCTTTGCTCAGACAGAGCAGAGCTGGGGTCAGGGAAAGGACAGCAATACCAGAATGCAGAGCGGCACAGTCAGAAGGCACTTCCTGTTTGCAGGCTGCCTGATGCTCCATGAGCCGCCATCTTGGATGTTTAAAGGCTCATAACATGCAGTAGATGGAGGTAGGATGATTTTTAATGTGAGCAATCTGTATGTACAGGGTGTGGGAAACATATAAGATAGGCTCTTATTCAGGGTGAAGGTCCGGATTAATGTGAGCAATCTGTATGTACAGGGTGTGGGAAACATATAAGATAGGCTCTTATTCA